>JAQOTM010000120.1:0-210298 GCA_029168755.2 Tillandsia fasciculata | reverse complement strand
CGAAAACTGCTACCAATTTGGCATAGTTCGGGCGCGCTGAACAGACGCCGAACGGACAGAACCTCCCCTGTCCGCCCAAGGCTAAGCAACAAGATCATGTACAAGAATCACCCAGGAATTAATTCTAGATATACACAATCACAACGAGAGCACAACCAGTGCTAACAAGAACATAAGAGCAAGGTACGAGTATATAACAGTAAACATACAAGCAACAAAGAGAAACTCTATCTATTACAACCATTGCATTCGAGCATATGAATAATACATAGATCACATCCAAAACATCCTCACCCTATACAACATCTACTCTCAAAATGTAAAGACAAGGTGACAAGAGCTATAGATGTAGGGAGGCTGCTACCAACGTCTCTAGGGCGCCAAGCCCTTACCGCGATCCTCGCCGGGAGTACCTGTACTCGGCCCTGTAATAATAGTGGGATGAGAACTATGGTCCATAGTTCCCAGTGGGTTCGGCCACCGACTCCACCGGTCTTCCACTAGGTCCAAGAGGGCAAAGCAGATAGATAGATAGATAGATAGATATCTGAAAACTGTAAATGCAGTAAATAACTACACTACTATGCCCAACACGGAAAAACATGTATGCATGCTCAGGGGAGAGATATCCAAATATATCACTATGTCCAAGAAGTACTATTTCATACTTGTTCTCTAACTCATTTTCAAGAAGTGTGGTTTTTAACACTTCATCTCAAATCTCACGGCACACCCGAAGGTTGCCCACGGCTCACTATCACGACGAGGGAGACTATGTCTCAACCTACCAATCGAACGCGTCTGCGGGACCTGACTGTCCCTCGGGGTGGCGTGCCCCGTGACCAACTCCGGAGTAGGCGGCCGTAGAGGAGCGACCTCCACCAGCCTAAAACAGACTATGAGCATGATCCAATCCTCTCCACACGAGGATACCCTATCTATAAGGCTAATGGCAACTGAGATCCCTATAGATAATACACAACCTATGTCTCACATGTGTCATGATAGGTTTACCTACACTACTTTTCATATGCCACTCGTTCATTTATTGTGTGGTGTTCACAATTTCTACATATATGCCACTCGTTCATTTATTGTCGACTCACAAGTCCAACACCCAATCCGCACTATAGGATTCCTCGGTATCGACCCAATCTTTCCCAATCCACATATTAGCATAACATTTGCTAAATATCTATATCAACCGGAAAGTATAAAGATGGCAATACATACTATCCTACAATGCAATGGTGCGATATGCAATAGTGTAAGTGGCTAAGACATAGAGAGAAGCCCAACGGCTTCGGTAAAAGCACCACCCACCTCGGGTCCTTGGCTCGGCTCGGCTCTCCAAAAAAATCTACGAGAGCACCGGTCTCGATCACAAGGGTCGCCTCAAGTCGGATGTCCTAAACAAGTCCAAAACGGCCTATTAATAACCTCCAAGCACTATGCTTAGTGTTTTCACGTGCGCGCAAAAGCGCCGACGAAAGACGACGAACTTCCACGATTTGTGGTCTGGATCGTCAAGGGTTTACCCAAAACCCCTCCATGATGGAAGGATTCCATTTAAATCCCCCACCAAAATTACTAATGTAATTATTTCTCTTTTTGCCTCAAAAGTCCTAGAGCGCGTATTTCGGCTCTAACTTTTCGACCGTTTGACGGAATGTCGATCCGTCTTCGCCAACACGTTTCTTTACATAGTAATTGGGTTTCCAAGGTTCAAATGAGATCAATCCCATGAAAATCCAAAAACTCCTCTTTTAACCCTAGGTTTCATATACACATTCATTATGATTTTTCCACGATTTTCGCCGATTTCTTCGACAAGAATTCTTCTAAGATCATATAGATTTTAGATCTAAAAATTTACGGCAAAACCAAATTTATTTTTTACAAAACTCACCTCAAAGAGCTAGGATTCCAAGCTTTTCTTGGTTCAAAAGCTCGCCCTCGCTCGCCTTAGCTCCCGCAAATCGCTCCGCGATTTAGTGCGCGTTAGAGCAAGAAAATTTAGAGAGAGAAGGTGAGGTGAGAAGGAAGAGAGAGCTCTCCATGGATGTGCTGCGTGCTGTTGGTGCGTGCTGTGCGTGGGTGGAGAAGAAGAAGAAAAAGGTAAAGTTGTTTTATGCATAAAGGCCCCCCACAATAGTACTAATTTACTATTTAGTCCAATTTTATCTGATACTTGCCTGCGGAACCCTTCTGATGTCCGTTTGTGCTCAAATTTGACGGGCAGGCTCATCTCAACTTAATTTATCACGAGATATTTTAAATTTTCAGTTTGGGCTATTTTTGGGTCACCAAAAGTCTCGCTGTACTTAAAATCGCTGTCAGGTACCTTTCTCACTGCTCGGGTATCCGATTGATGCGAAACTTTTATTGTAACCTTAAAACATAATTACGAAGCTCCCGTAATTTTCTCAGAATTTTTCGACACTGTTGGCGGAGCCCGTTCTCACTATCTGGCATCCGATCAACACGAAACTTTTTCTGTGGCCTTAAAATAATATTACGGAGCTCCCCGAATTTTTTTGGAATTTTCCGACACTGTGAATTTTCTGCTAATTTATCTGCCCCGTCTCTCACAGAAAATATTAAATCTTCTGTTTTCGCTCCGATTTCGGCGCAGGTCATTTTCAACCTATATTATGCTTCTATGAGTCCAATAAAAATAGTATCTTACACTATTTTTATTTTTATTTATATAATAATTTTTCCGACTTACTATATCCCACCGTAACTTCTATATTGTATTCTTTTAAAAGTTGAACTTGCACATTTTACCTATGGTTAATTAGGATTTCTTTGAATTAATTGGGCATATTCTACTTAATGTCTAACTTCTACTTTTAGAAGTTCGGTATCCTACATTCTTCCCCCCTTAAGCAATTTCGTCCGCGAAATTGAAATTTAATGCAATTCAACCGAATCGAAATTCATACCTCTAATTCATCTCCTCGAAGAGATGAGGATGGTGCGCCCTCATCGTTTCCTCAAGTTCCCACGTGGCTTCGCGATCGTCGTGATTGCTCCACCGGACCCTGACATAAGGAATCTCGCGGTTCCTCAATTTGCGCACCTCCCGAGCAATAATCGCCACCGGGAACTCCTCATAGCTCAAGTCATCCTGAAGCTCCGGCGGCTCATATAGCATCGCATGCTCCGGATCGGGTACATATTTGCGGAGATTGGAGACGTGGAAGACGTTATGTACATCCGCCAACTTCGGCGGCAATGCAAGCCGGTACGCCACCGTTCCCACACGCTCCAATATCTCATAGGGGCCAATATAGCGGGGACTTAGTTTTCCCCGCACTCCAAATCGCTTCACGCCCCTCATGGGCGAAACCTTCAAGAAGACGCGGTCGCCCACCGCGAATTCCAAATCCCGCCGACGCTTGTCCGCGTAGCTTTGTTGCCGAGATTGCGCCGTAAGCAATCTTTTGCGAGCAAGGCGGACCTTCTCCTCCGCCTCCCGCAAAATGTCCGGCCCGAACTCCGTGCGCTCGCCCACATCACTCCAATAGATAGGGGATCGACACTTCCGTCCATAAAGAGCCTCGAACGGTGCCATCTCCAAACTAGCGTGATAACTGTTGTTGTAGGCGAACTCGGCCATCGGCAAGTACTTGCACCAACCGCCCTTGTAATCGATGACGCACGCCCGCAACATGTCCTCCAAGGTCTGAATGGTTCTCTCTGTCTGACCATCAGTCTGAGGGTGAAAAGCGGTGCTAAAATCGAGCCGTGTGCCAAGGGCCTCCTGCAGATTCCTCCAGAAATGTGAGGTGAACTTGGGGTCTCGGTCCGATACAATCGACTTCGGCACCCCGTGCAGCCTCACCACCTCGTCAAGATATACCTGTGCCAACTTCTCTCCCGCCCAGGTGGTGTGGACCGGCAAGAAATGTGCCGACTTGGTGAGACGATCCACAATCACCCAGATCGAGTCGTGGCCTCCTGTTGAGCGAGGCAACCCGACGATGAAGTCCATAGAGATGTCCTCCCACTTCCACACGGGAATAGGCAAGCTTTGGAGTTTCCCCGCCGGGAGTCGACGCTCCGCTTTTATCTGTTGACATGTAAGGCACTTTGCCACGAAGCGCCCAATGTCCGCCTTCATCCCCGGCCACCAATAGAGCATCTTCAACTCGTGGTACATCTTGGTGCCACCAGGGTGCTCGGCATAAGGTGACCGATGCGCCTCTCGCAATATCAGTTCGCGGAGCTCCTCATTTTCCGGCACACACCAACGGTTCCGAAACCGAAGTGTGCCATCGGCGTGTACATGGAAATCGCCGCCTTTGCCCTCCTCGATGTCACGCCGCACCTTTTGGAGACTTGAGTCGGAAGGCTGCACATTCTTGATCCTCTCCAACAAGGTCGGCTGAATAATAAGCGCCATCATCAGGGCCGGCACCCCGGGAGCGACTACCTCAAGGTTCATCCGCCCCATGTCCAAACATAACGGCATTTGATTCGTGACGTCCATAGCGAGGTTCCTCGCCGTCTTTCTACTTAGTGCATCGGCGACCACGTTTGCTTTGCCGGGGTGGTAAAGGATATCGACATCATAATCCTTCAGCAGCTCCAACCACCGCCGTTGCCGCAAATTGAGCTCCTTCTGGGTGAATAAGTACTTGAGGCTTTTGTGGTCGGTGTAGATCTCGCAATGTGCACCATACAAGTAGTGCCTCCACAACTTCAGCGCGAAGATCACCGCCGCCAACTCCAAATCGTGAATGGGATAGTTCTTTTCGTGGTCCTTCAACTGGCGGGATGCATAAGCGATCACTTTTCCGCCCTGCATCAGGACACACCCCAGACCCAGATAGGATGCGTCGCTATACACCACGAAGTCCTCGCCCTGCACCGGTAAGGCGAGAATAGGAGCCGACGTCAACCTTTTCTTCAATTCAATGAAACCCCGGTCGCATTCGTCGCTCCAAACGAACTTGACGCCCTTTTGCGTCAGCCGAGTAAGTGGAGTCACAATCCTCGAGAAACCCTCCACGAACCGTCGATAATACCCGGCCAAGCCCACAAAACTGCGGACTTCCGTGACATTCGTCGGGCGCGGCCAATCCCTAACCGCCTCAATTTTCTTCGGGTCAACTGAAATCCCCCCCTCAGAAATAATATGCCCGAGGAAAGCCACCTCGCGGAGCCAAAACTCGCACTTCTTTAGTCTTGCAAATAGCTTCTCCTCCCGAAGGATTTGAAGCACTATCCGCAAATGCTCCGCGTGCTCCTCGTCGCTCCGCGAATAGACCAAAATGTCGTCAATGAAGACCACGACAAATCGGTCCAAGTACTCCCTGAACACACGGTTCATCAGATCCATGAACGCCGCCGGGGCGTTAGTAAGCCCGAAAGGCATGACCGTGTATTCGTAGTGACCATAGCGTGTGCGAAACGCCGTTTTCTGAACATCCTCCGGCTTGATTTTCAACTGGTGGTAGCCGGATTGGAGGTCAATTTTGGAGTACACCAGCGACCCTTGCAATTGGTCAAACAAGTCGTCGATTCTGGGTAACGGGTACTTGTTTTTGATGGTAACCTTGTTCAACTCCCGATAATCCACACAGAGTCGAAAAGAACCATCCTTCTTGCGCACAAATAATACCGGGGCTCCCCACGGCGATACACTTGGCCGAATGAACCCTTTGTCGAGAAGATCCTGCAACTGATCCCTCAACTCCTTCAATTCTGCCGGCGCCATACGATACGGGGCCTTCGAGATCGGCGCCGTCCCGGGAATCAAGTCTATGATGAACTCGATCGCCCGATCCGGCGGCATCCCCGGTAACTCCGCGGGAAACACATCAGGAAACTCCCGCACCACCAATAACTCCTCCATGATCGGAGTCGCACGGTCCACCTCCACAACGGTCGCCAAAAATGCCGGGCAACCGCTATGGACCAACTTCCTCGCTCTCGTCGCCGACACCGTTGCAACGAAGCACGAGCTTTGATGAGCTCGATAGATAACCTCCTCCTGTCCCGGCTCCCGAAAAGTGACCAACTTCCTCCTGCAGTCGATCACAGCGTGATACTTCGAGAGCCAGTCCATGCCCAAGATGACATCGAACGCCTCCAACTTCTTGAGCTCGAGCAACCGGACGGGCATAATCCAGTCGCCCACTTGCACCGGGCAGGATAAGCACCCCGTGTAAGTAATAGATGACGACTCCGGGCCTTCGACTCGCCACTTGCCCGTTGCCTCCAAGATAATACCATGAGTGCGTGCAAATGATCCGCTAATGAATGAATGCGTAGCACCTGTATCAAAAATTGCCCTGGAGCGAACTCCATGTATTAGAACCATACCTGCCACGACACTGGGCTCCTCGATGTCGACAGGATCCTGGGCCTGGGCCTGAACGGCGAATACCCGCGCGCCGCTCGCCGATCGCGTCATCTCCTGCTGCCTAGGAGCCATCGCGCGCCCCGCAGAGACGGGAACATAAGGAGCGCCTCCATAATGAACAGGGTTTGCCGGAGTCGACGCAGTTGAGGGGGCACGCGAACCCCTCGCTGGGCACTCTCGGCTCATGTGCCCCTCCTGCCCGCAGCTATAGCATCTGCCCTCACGCTGCCTGCACTGCTGCACCCGGTGGTCCCTGCTACCGCATATAATGCAAGGCCGTGGTCCCTGCCTCCACGGCTGCGATCTCGGTTGCTTCGGGGGCCTCCTGGAGCTAGACTGTGCCCCCGAACCACCGCCCTGGCGCTTCTTGCCCTTATCCTTGGACCCCGCCGCCATCTCGCGCTCCTCGCGCACATGGGCATCCCCGTGCTCTGCCCACAGCGCTCGATCAAGAACCTCGGCGTAGGTCGTGAGCTTGAACAGCTGCACGGCCCGGTAGATCCAGGGCTTAAGCCCCCGCAGAAACCAATCGGCCCGGTCCGCATCGTCGCGAACAACATCGGGAACACAGTCGATGATGCGGGTGAACTCCTCCTCGTACTCCATCACCGAGCGATTTCCCTGCTGCAGCTTGCGGAACTTTTCCTTCATCACCCGCTTATCGGCGTCGGGAAAGTAGTGCCCGTACACCGTCCTCTTGAACTCCCCCCACAACATCGGAGGAAGATGCGCGGGTCGATCACGCTGCACCCGCTTCCACCATACTAACGCCGGTTCTCCAAAACTATGCGTGGCCAGGGGCACCTTGTCCCTTTCCAGGACAGGGAGATCTCCAAAGATAGTCTCCATAGCGCCTAACCACAACTCCACTACCGCCGGCTCCATCTTCCCTCCCTCGAAGGTCCGAGGTTTGAACTTTAGGAACTGCATCAGAACTGCCAATGCGCGCTCCCGCTCCGCCTTTTCCGCCGTCATATCGGGTGTAGTAGAACCCGATGCCGCCAGAGGCGCACTCCTCGGAAGGGGGCACGCCGACAGTGGAACGGCCCCCACGCCCTCACCCTCAACCGCTCCCGGCGCGTGAGTCGAGGGTGCAGGCGGATCACGGCTCCCAGCCGCCGTCGCGGGCGCCAACGCTGCCTGCTGCTCCAACAGTGACTGGAGCTGCTCCAATTGAGCCCCCTGGCGCTGCATCGCGCCTACCAAAGCAGCGACCTGCTCTCGCAGCTCCTGCACCTCGCCAGATCCCGACTGCTCGGGCGCCGCTGGAGGCGGCACCGGAGAGGACCTACGAGTGTGGCGTCTCCCTGACATTCCTTCTGGAAACAAGAACTTAGTCAGTTAGTTTAACCCGAAGCTCCTTAGCATTTACGAAACTAGACAACTCAATAATAAATCGGGCGGAAGCATACAAGCATACTAGTCCTAGACCCTTAGCATCATGCCGTCGGCCGCCGACATAACACTTCGTGTCACCGAACAAGCACACTTGAATCCGTCTCTATTCTCAATTAGAGACATATAATCTTCTTTGACCCAATCGATTTCACTTCCGCCAACGTCAAGGGTTCACGTTTCACTCACGTCCCTACAACCTTAGGGTTTACCAGCCTAGGGTTTCCTAAGTCATCCTAGACTCTCTCTCTTTACTTGCTCTTATCTTGCTCTGATACCACTTTATCTGTCACGCCCCGAAACTGCTACCAATTTGGCATAGTTCGGGCGCGCTGAACAGACGCCGAACGGACAGAACCTCCCCTGTCCGCCCAAGGCTAAGCAACAAGATCATGTACAAGAATCACCCAGGAATTATTCTAGATATACACAATCACAACGAGAGCACAACCAGTGCTAACAAGAACATAAGAGCAAGGTACGAGTATATAACAGTAAACATACAAGCAACAAAGAGAGAAACTCTATCTATTACAACCATTGCATTCGAGCATATGAATAATACATAGATCACATCCAAAACATCCTCACCCTATACAACATCTACTCTCAAAATGTAAAGACAAGGTGACAAGAGCTATAGATGTAGGGAGGCTGCTACCAACGTCTCTAGGGCGCCAAGCCCTTACCGCGATCCTCGCCGGGAGTACCTGTACTCGGCCCTGTAATAATAGTGGGATGAGAACTATGGTCCATAGTTCCCAGTGGGTTCGGCCACCGACTCCACCGGTCTTCCCACTAGGTCCAAGAGGGCAAAGCAGATAGATAGATAGATAGATATATCTGAAAACTGTAAATGCAGTAAATAACTACACTACTATGCCCAACACGGAAAAACATGTATGCATGCTCAGGGGAGAGATATCCAAATATATCACTATGTCCAAGAAGTACTATTTCATACTTGTTCTCTAACTCATTTTCAAGAAGTGTGGTTTTTAACACTTCATCTCAAATCTCACGGCACACCCGAAGGTTGCCCACGGCTCACTATCACGACGAGGGAGACTATGTCTCAACCTACCAATCGAACGCGTCTGCGGGACCTGACTGTCCCTCGGGGTGGCGTGCCCCGTGACCAACTCCGGAGTAGGCGGCCGTAGAGGAGCGACCTCCACCAGCCTAAAACAGACTATGAGCATGATCCAATCCTCTCCACACGAGGATACCCTATCTATAAGGCTAATGGCAACTGAGATCCCTATAGATAATACACAATCTATGTCTCACAGGTGTCATGATAGGTTTACCTACACTACTTTTCATATGCCACTCGTTCATTTATTGTGTGGTGTTCACAATTTCTACATATATGCCACTCGTTCATTTATTGTCGACTCACAAGTCCAACACCCAATCCGCACTATAGGATTCCTCGGTATCGACCCAATCTTTCCCAATCCACATATTAGCATAACATTTGCTAAATATCTATATCAACCGGAAAGTATAAAGATGGCAATACATACTATCCTACAATGCAATGGTGCGATATGCAATAGTGTAAGTGGCTAAGACATAGAGAGAAGCCCAACGGCTTCGGTAAAAGCACCACCCACCTCGGGTCCTTGGCTCGGCTCGGCTCTCCAAAAAAATCTACGAGAGCACCGGTCTCGATCACAAGGGTCGCCTCAAGTCGGATGTCCTAAACAAGTCCAAAACGGCCTATTAATAACCTCCAAGCACTATGCTTAGTGTTTTCACGTGCGCGCAAAAGCGCCGACGAAAGACGACGAACTTCCACGATTTGTGGCCTGGATCGTCAAGGGTTTACCCAAAACCCCTCCATGATGGAAGGATTCCATTTAAATCCCCCACCAAAATTACTAATGTAATTATTTCTCTTTTGCCTCAAAAGTCCTAGAGCGCGTATTTCGGCTCTAACTTTTCGACCGTTTGACGGAATGTCGATCCGTCTTCGCCAACACGTTTCTTTACATAGTAATTGGGTTTCCAAGGGTTCAAATGAGATCAATCCCATGAAAATCCAAAAACTCCTCTTTTAACCCTAGGTTTCATATACACATTCATTATGATTTTTCCACGATTTTCGCCGATTTCTTCGACAAGAGTTCTTCTAAGATCATATAAATTTTAGGTCTAAAAATTTACGGCAAAACCAAATTTAATTTTTACAAAACTCACCTCAAAGAGCTAGGATTCCAAGCTTTTCTTGGTTCAAAAGCTCGCCCTCGCTCGCCTTAAGCTTCCCGCAAATCGCTCCGCGATTTAGTGCAACGTGGAGCAAGAAAATTTAGAGAGAGAAAGTGAGTGGAGAAGGTGAGAGAGAGAGCTCTCCATGGATGTGCTTGCGTGCGGTTGGGGAGTGCTGCGCGCGGGTGGAGAAGAAGCAGAAAAGGTAAAGGTAGCCTTTTTGCATAAAGGCCCCCCTACAATAGTGGTAATTCACTATTTAGCCCAATTTGATCTGATACTTGCCTGCGGAGTCCTTCTGAATGTCCGTTTGTGCTCAAATTTGACGGGCAGACTCATCTCAACTTAATTTATCACGAGATATTTTAAATTTTCAGTTTGGGCTATTTCTGGGTCACCAAAAGTCTCGCTGTACTTAAAATCGCTGTCAGGTACCTTTCTCACTGCTCGGGTATCCGATTGATGCGAAACTTTTATTGTAACCCTAAAACATAGTTACGAAGCTCCCGTAATTTTCTCAGAATTTTTCGACACTGTTGGCGGAGCCCGTTCTCACTATCTGGCATCCGATCAACGCGAAACTTTTTCTGTGGCCTTAAATAATATTACGGAGCTCCCCGAATTTTTTTGGAATTTTTCGACACTGTGAATTTTCTGCTAATTTATCTGCCCGTCTCTCACAGAAAATATTAAATCTTCTGTTTTCGCTCCGATTTCGGCGCAGGTCATTTTCAACCTATATTATGCTTCTATGAGTCCAATAAAAATAGTATCTTACACTATTTTTATTTTTATTTATATAATAATTTTTCTGACTTACTATATCCCACCGTAACTTCTATATTGTATTCTTTTAAAAGTTGAACTTGCACATTTTACCTATGGTTAATTAGGATTTCTTTGAATTAATTGGGCATATTCTACTTAATGTCTAACTTCTACTTTTAGAAGTTCGGTATCCTACATATGTCCTGGCCGAGTTACTAGGAGGACACTTTCCACTGGCCGAGCTACCAGATGGATACATTGCCCCTGGCTGAGTTACCAGGTGGACATATGTCCTGGCCGAGTTACCAGGAGGACACTTTCCACTGGCCGAGCTACCAGATGGATACATTGCCCGTGGCTGAGTTACCAGGTGGACACATGTCCTGGCTGAGTTACCAGGAGGACACTTTCCACTGGCCGAGCTACCAGATTGGTACATACCCCTGGCCGGGTTACCAGGTGGGTACATGCCCTGGTCGAGTTACCAGGTGGTTGCTTTACTGAGATTGAGATTATCTGACAGGACGCCGAGATTTGGTGGCGTCGAGTTCATCCTGTTGAACTACTGGGAGCGCAGTTGTTGACTTTGAACCAGTTTCGTGCTTTGCTGCTCAGGGCCAATTTTCCTGACAGTGTAAGCAGAAACTGGAAGGGGATCTTAGACTCCTGCAGCAGGGGAGTCGACCTCTTTTGGAGTATGTTCGCGAGTTTTGCGCTTGTTGCATGGTGTACCTCATGTCGCCTGGATGAGGCCCAGGAGGTTGAGCTAGTCGAGAATAGACTGCCTCGGGATATCTATCACTTGGTGTATTCTCGGCGGGTGCCAACGTTAGACGGAGCGCTAGGGACCAGCTCCGGAGAGAGGCATCCAGTGCCGCCTGTGTTTGGACGGTCAAATAGATCGAGACCCCCGGGGCTGCCACGATCCTAGTCTGAGGGTCGTGAGTCTTTGAGGAGACAGAGACCAGGAGGGTCTCCAGAGCCGAGGCATCAGCAGCAGCAGCGGGATGACTGTGTCTCTTGTGGTGGGCTGCATTCTGCGCCGTAGTGTGACCACAGGCAGGGCACAGATCATGGTCTTGTCCTAAAGCGGGGTCATCAGTCGCATTGGCAGCTTCGGCTCCTCCTCCTCCACTCTTCCAGACTGGCGGAGCTTCGACAGGTTATGGCCAGATAGATAGGGCCACTTCTTCGCGGCAGTCCGACGGACGACCACCCCGAGCGAGAGCGCCTATGTCGCACAGTATGAGGATTCGGGGGCAGCTAGCCACGTGGTGGCAGATATTTATCTTATCTCCCCTTCACGCACTTGAGCGTTATTTGTTACCGGAGCATCGCACTCTTTTCTTCTGTAGGGCATTTGCTTTGTTGGATGGGCTAGAGATGGGACCCTTAGCTTGTGCTCGTGGGGTTCGGATACCTGATCACGTGTTGCACATAGATGAGTGTTGTTGGTCCTGCCCTGTGTAGTTGGGGCCCTGGTTTTTGCCTATTGATCTTTTGGCCCTTCCTCAGCTCCGGAATTTTCGAGGGTATAGGACTGTGAGGATCTGAGGCCTTGATGCTTGGGTGATGCCACACCGTTGATACACGGTGGTGATGCCACGCCGTTGGTGCACGGCAGTGAGGCCACGCCGTTGGTGCACGGCAGTGATGCCACACCGTTGATACACGGTGGTGATGCCACACCGTTGATACACGGTGGTGATGCCACGCCGTTGGTGCACGGCAGTGAGGCCACGCCGTGGGTGCACGGCAGTAATGCCACGTTGTAGGTACGCAACGGTGAGAGTTTTGGGGATGTTTCAGACTTTTGATCGCGAGTTTGGGCATCAGCTTTATGATTGCCTTGCGAGCCAGTTTTCCGTCCCGTTCACCGACAGTTTGTTCCCGTCAGGGTGTTCTTTTCAGTTGAGGGATCGACTTTGACCCGCGGGTCTGTTGGGGTTATGATAGCTTGTTGAGCGACCAACTGTGGCACGAGATTGTGCCTTTTGAGGATCCCTTTTCAGGGTAGCCTGCAGTTGTGTAGTCCACTCGGGTGATTTCGGATCGGAAGTAACCGAGTGAAGACCCCAACTTATTGGTTTCCCTTCCTTATTGGATGGATGTGCGGGTATGCTTCGGGTCGCCTTGTTGAGGTTGGCACCATGATGTAGTTTGGTGCGTGTTGAATTAGTGGGTTTTTCCCGTTTTCCCCCTGCCTTTATGAGGAGCCCTTGGTTTTTTTTTCACGTCTCAGCTCAGTAGTGATGTGTTTTCCTCGCCCGTGATTTACTTGGCCCTTTGAGATCCGTGATTAGTGGAGTACGATGGACGCCCGTTGCAAATTCTGGCTCGAGAGATGAGAGAATTGCACATCGGGTCATACGGTACTTGTTGTTGTTGCGGAGTAATCACGAGGAGCGAGTGGAGTTTGGGGAGCTGGAGGCGTATTGTTAGATACCTAGCCGTGGTATTCTTGACTCCTGGTGGGCTTGATTTAGTTTCGAGGACGAAACTTTCTTTTAGTGGGGGAGGATGTGAGGTCCCGGAATCCCCGGCGTAGGAGTTGCTGGTTGTTGGGCAGCTTTTAGTGGCTGTTGGGAGTGTTTGTGAGCGTGTCGGGCCCAAGAAATGAATTTGAGATGCAATTTGGGATTTGCTTGCATCACTGGAGGCCTGCGTGGGTTGCGCGCAATTCGGACACAAGTGGTGGACTTCGGGCTTAAATTGAGACCCCGTGGGAAGTTGGAAGACCCGTCGGGTGTTTAGAAGTGATTTCGCGCGATTCAGATGTCAAAATTGGACTCCGGGTGAAGTCCGAATAAAGGTTTACCTCTCAGGTCGCCTTCGGGAATTTTTAGAGTTGGAATTTGGCAAATCGGACTTTAAAAATGGACCCGGCGCGGAAAACCGAATCGAGTGGGCTATCGACAAATTTTCGGGTGAGAATTTGGAGAAGCGGACATCGTTTTTGGATTCAGCGCGCGAAATCGCTAAGAATGGACTATTTATTTGTTGGTTTTGGAGTCCGTTAGGCGTGCGCGTTTTTCGAGGCATCACGGCACGTTTTTCGAGGTGGCGTGTGGATCCCGAAGCAGCTTTTGGCGGCACGGATCCCGAGGGCGCGGCAGGCGTACGGTCGCGGCAGGGGGCACGCAGGCGCGCAGCGCGGAATGCGCAGGGGCCGCCACGTGGCAGCCCCCCGTTGGCGCCGCGCGGGCGCGGGGGCACGCGCGCCCGTGTAACGGGCGCGTGTCCCGCGCCTGCGCGTGGTGCGGTGCAACGCGCCCGTGTGGCGGGCGCGTTGCATCGCGCCACGTGGCGCGCTGGGTGTGTGCGTGGACCCGGCGCACGCGCCCAGCTTGTGGACCGGCCGGTTGGGCCTTTCCCATTGGACGGCACGGTGGACCGGCTCCGTGGACCGGCCTGGTGGACCGCCCCTTTTCCTCTCCTTTTCTTCTTCTTCTTCTTCCTCCCCGCACCGCCATTTCCTCCCTTTCTTTCTTTCTTCTGCAACCGAGAGCGAGAGGGAGTGAGGGTGGGGTTTGCGTGAGGTGCGGCGGCGCGGCGAGGACCTCGTTTTGCGTGCGAGGTCGCCCGGCGGAGCGTTTCGGCGACGGCGGCGCAAACGTGTAGGTCCCGTATGTTTGTTTTTCTGTATTTTTGTACAGTTTTTGGAGCGTTATTTTAGACTGTAATTGCCCCCTGTGCACCCGTTTTGCGTGCGGACCCCGTTTTGCGTGCGGATCCTGGCACCGTGCACCGTTTTGCGTGCGGACTCCGGCACCGTGCACCGTTTTGCGTGCGGACTCCGTTTTGCGTGCGGATCTTGACACCGTGCACCGTTTTATGTGCAGACTCCGTTTCTGGTGCGGACTCCGGCGGCGTGCTCCGTTTTGCGTGCGGACTCCGGCGGCGTGCCCCGTTTGCGTGCGGATCGCGTGGAGGCCAATTGCAAGTGTCTACGAGCAATTGGTGGCAAATCGAGGTGGGTGGCCTTATCTCCAAGCTTTATGGACTGTACAGTATTTCTACTGATGTAGGACTATGCATGATAGTTATTTCATTGTGTAGCATGCTAGATTGTAGGAATTGTTATTCCTTTTAGTATCTGTTAATATAGTTATCTTGGAACTTGACCTAGCACCCCCGTCATATGTTGCATGTGTAACCAGACCAGTAGAAAACCCTCACTTGGGCTAGGGTTATTTATGCTTAGACATCCACACTGTTCTTTCATCCCTGGACATAGTGTTTCTCGCCCGGGTAGTGGGCCGAGAGGTCGGGACTTGCTTTTAGTGTGGGATGCTTTTGCACTCTTGCTTGGGAGCAGAGTGGAGTCTGGTAGTTGTAGCGGGTTGCTTATCTGTGCGGGGAGCCGTTTGGGTAAACGGTAGTCCCGAGAGGTCTTGTTTCCCTTTTATGCTGTCGTGGGAGGGAGCCGTTGAGTAGACGGTAGTCCCGGGCCGTCGAGTATCTTCCGGTCCGTCTTGTTGGGAACCGTTGGGGTTGACGGTGGTCCCAGGTCGTTGAGTGTTGTCCGACCTGTTTTGTTACCCTGAGTTGTGGGTCGTTCCTGGCTGTGGAGTATCTCCAGCCAGTGAGCTTTGTGCTGCGAGCTGTTGGAGAGGCTAGTGTCTCGTGTTTCGAGTTAGCCGATCAGCTGAGTCGTCGAGAGTGCTCCGACTGTTATGCGAGATATTTGGGGATCTTGAGTCCTACCGTTCTGAGAGTGAGCGTGGATTTTGACTAGCCTGCATATGCCAATATTTGATTACTCTATGCCGCGCCGTTTTCCTCAGTTGGAGCCGCGCCCCCTGAGATGCCGCTGTGGATGCGATGGTTGGCCTGTTGAGGCAGTTTTGCGCGAGGGATGAGTTAGTCGGACAGGACGCCCCACGTAAATCCCGTCCTCATGTGGATGTGTGGTAGTGGGCAGGAGCGTTCCTAGTCGACAGGCGCGGGCTTGACTGGACCTTTGAGGTAGTCAGTTCGATTGGGACGATTGAGCACCTTGGGTGCGAGTGGTCTCATTTACTTTCATCTGTTCCACTTTTGAGTGTCTAGATAGAGGCATGGTAGCTGTAGAGTAGATTCCAGCTTTTCTGTTCAGATTTCTTTGCCTGTTATCTTTTACCTCTGGTAGACTTGGTGGGCAGACCGTTGGACTTGTTGACGGCACCCACTGAGAACTACTGTGGGAAGTAGTTCTCACACCCGTCGTGGTGTCTTTTCCCCAGGGACTTCTTCTTCTGTTCCTGTGTTCCTGTTGCTGATCCTTCTGACCGAGGCGAGGGAGTCGCGAGCTAGTTCCCTACCCGTCGTTGGAGTGTAGCGGTACCCCTTCAGAGGAGAGCTTCAGTAGACTAGTTTACTACTTTTACCTCTGTTGAGAGAACTTGTTGTGAGGTATAGAGTTGTATTTTACTTTTACAGTTTGAGAGACTGTTGTAGTGAGGATATTCTTGTATCGAGAGTTTGTACACTGATGTATTTATTGGAGATACCTCCCTTTTGAGTTTTGTATCAGAGGACTTTATATACGATCGTATTTGGGGAGTTGGATATTGTATTATTTCAGTTGTACAGTGTTCGGATTGCAGTCTTTTAGTAGTTTACTTTCAGCTCTCTGATATCTGTTTACTGTAGATGATTCTTTCTGCAAGTTAGACGCTTCGTCTGTACGGCAGTTTCCGTACAGATGGCGGATCTGTTGGCGAGCCCGGGTCGCAGTTTCGACCCCGGGGCGTGACAAAGCGTGCTAGAGCTAGAGTAGTTCTAGGATGGGTGACCCCCTGGGAAGTGGGGTATCACAGTTGGTATCAGAGCCATTCACCAGTCGGAAATGTGAGATGAGTCTTGGCTGAGCCAGGGTTATATAGCGGGTAGAGCGAGGCTCCGCGGCTAATGACCGTTGTGAGTGGAGTGCAGCTCCTCACAAGGTCGGCTAAGGCTAGCGAGACAAGTCTCACATCGCCTGGTGCTTGTGAGTGTGCTTGAGCCTGACGTGGACGTCAGGGCTTAAAGGGGGGAAGAATGTGACACCCCCGGAATTTGGATTAGTCCTATATATAAATGATATAATAGGAATTTGGATTAGTCCTATATCCAAAATGCATACCATCATCTGTGTTCTTTTCCTATTGAGCATAGTAGATAGAGGCATGATAGTTATAGATACTTTTCCAGCTTATTTTTATTATCACAGTCTTTTTCTGTTATCTTATGCCTCTAGTAGACTTAGTGGGCAGACCGTGGTTCTCGGAGACGGTACCCACTGAGAGCTACTGTAGGATGTAGTTCTCACACCCTCTGTCGGTGACAGGTTGCTGAGGCTTCTTCTTCCGTTCCTGCCCGAGCTGGCTTGACGGACCGAGGACAGGGAGTCACGAGATAGTTCCCTACCAGCATTGTTTCTTTAGAGTGAGGTAGATGTACCATCCCGGATTGTGGGAGTTGATCATGTATTGTTATATTTCTAGTTTAGCTATCTCCCTTTTGGATTTGTAGATGTTGTATAGGTGGATTTCTTTTGTATCACCTTGTATTTGGGAGATGGAGCTTGTTTTACTTTTCAGCTGTTAGTAGTGAGATTTTATATTACAGCATTCTTACCCGCTCTGATATCTGTGTAGCTGTAGTTCTGTCTTTTGCAGGGTAGACTCTTCGTCTGTGCGGCAGTTTTCGTACAGATGGCGGATCTGTTAGCGAGCCCGGGTCGCAGTTTCGACCCCGGGGCGTGACAGATTAGAGTGGTATCAGAGCCTAGGATATAGGTCATCGAGGACTTAGAAACCCTAGGCTTGTGGTTGGACATTAGGATGACTACGTGAGAGTCGTGACTTTAGCGAGAGTCCTGATTGAGTATTTACCTCTCCCTAGGGTTGGGATGAGTGATTTGACATATTATTCTCTCAAAGTGATTATGTTGGCTGCAGACAACATAATACTTTAGGAAAGATAACAAGTCTTAGACTTTTGCTGGATTGGGTCGTATGGTTGTTATGTCCTGACGTTCGCTTTTGTTTCAGTTACCTGCGATGCCGCCGAGACGTCGTGCAGCGACGAGGGGGCGTTTGACCTTGGATGAGGAGCCCGAGCGGCGAGAGGCCGAGCAGGCCAGGCAGAGTGGGGTGCAGGAGCTGCGGGCTCAGGTGGCCCAGATGTCTGAGGCGTTGCGGCGCCAGGAGGTGGCGGTCAGGCGCCAGGAGGTGGCGGTCAGGCGCCAAGAGGAAAACATGGAGCGCATGATGCGCATGCTTGAGCAGAGGGCACCTCCTGTGGCACCACCAGCTGTACCACCGGTTACGACATCCTCGACCTCGTCACAGATTCCTCCATTGACAGAGACGGAGCAGAGGGAGCTCATGGATCGACTATCCTTTATTAGTCAGTTTCATCCCCCGCGGTTCTCAGGTCAGAGTTCGGAGCCATGGGAGGTTGAGAACTGGATCGCGGCCATGGAGAAATTGTTTGAGAACCTCTTCATCAAGGAAGAACATCAGGTACATTTGGGGGCGCACTTTTTGGAAGGGGACGCCGAGACTTGGTGGCGTCGAGTCCGCCCAGTTGGACCGCCAGGAGTTCAGTTGATGACTTGAACAGAGTTTCGGGCTTTGCTACGCGGGGCCTATTTTCCCGATAGTGCAAAGCAGGAACTGGAAGGGGATCTTCGACGATTGCAGCAGGGTGATCGACCACTTCAGGAGTACATTCGGGAGTTCCAGAAGTTGTTGAACAGTGTGCCACATGTCGCCCCAGATGAGGCTCAGAGGGTGGATTTATTTGAGAGAGGACTGCACCAGGATATTTATCATCTTGTTCACTCGCACCGGTCACCGACCTTGGATGCGGCCATTGAGCGTGCTCGGTGGGTTTCCCGAGGCACAGCGGTTATGTCAGAGAGGGACGCAGCGCCAGGGTCCAGCTCCGGGGTGAGGCATCCGGTACCGCCTGATTTTGGACAGTCGAGGAGATCGAGACCCCCGGGGCCGCCACCATCCCAGTCTGAGGGTCGTGGATTTCAGAGAAGACGGAGATCAGGAGGTCCCCTACAGCCGAGGCACCAGCAGCAGTATCGGGATGAGTGTGTCATTTGCGGTGGACCGCATGCAGTGCAGCAGTGTGATCATAGGCAGGGGCGATGCTTTACTTGTGGACAGTCAGGACATTTTCAGGCAGCATGCCCTCGAGCAGTACTTACGATAATGCTGCTTGTGACGGCACCTCCGCTACCTTTTCCAGAAGAAGGAGCTCCTCCGACTTACCGCCAGCCAGATGAGGCCACGACGTCGAGGCAGTCAGGGCGACGACCACCCACATCGAGAGGATGAGTTTGGGTTGCCCGATTGGAGGGCGCCAGGATAGCGGATCGCATGGTACCTGGTATGATTTTCCTTTCCTAGTTGTTGAGATCAGAGTTTTGCACCCTGCATGGTTCGACTTGGTAAATTGTAGTTTTGGGGTGCAGCCACAGCAGGGACAACTTCAACACCTCTCTCCTTGTTTTCTCGTATTTACGCCGAAATTGGCAAACGGGACGAAAATTTCCAAGGGCTACTCTAGAAATGGAGACGATGCTGGAACCTGTTCTTGTTTGATTGGGGTGAAGGCATCGGTCCTTGGGAATTTTCGAACTTTTCGCTATTTTCGGCTGCTTTCTATAGGAGAGTTGAGGTTGATGATGTTCCTGATGTGGGGTTTTTTTGTGGTAGGTGGCGTGTTTTGGTTTCGGGGACGAAACCTTTTTGAAGGAGGGGAGAGTGTAGAGTACCGGGTCTTCGGATAGCGCGCCGACCACACAGATGGCATGGAGCAGAGAGTTGCCTTGGGCATGTTGCGTTTGTGATTACAGTTGATGCCGGGTTGATTCGGATCAACGTTGAAGCTCCAGCTCGATTCGAGGTTTTTCCGAGCATTGTTCGTCGACTGAAGACTGGATTTGGGAATTTCGGACTTCACAATGGAGTACAGAAAATTCGGGAACACTTGGAACAGGTATATTATCTGTTTACAGCGAAGTTCGGGAGGTTGCGGACTGACGCGGAGGATCCGGAGGCAAAAAGTGAGTCGGAACTGTCAGTTTCGGAGCCGGTTTTTGTTTTGAGCACTCCGACTCAACAGATGAGCTTTTTGAAGAGAAAAAGCTGTGAGCGCGTGTATTTTCGATTTACAGCGGAGTTCGGGTGGCTCCGGACAGCGGCGGAGAGCCCGAAGGCAAAAAGTGAGTTGGAGTTGGGCTTTTTGGATTATTTTATTGAGTTAATTAATTAAGTTGGTTAATTAAGCTCTTCTCAGCTTGTGTGCTGTGGATGTGGTGTAAGGTTGGTGAAATGAGGTAAGTGGATATTTTTGGTTTTTTTTAATTAAGCTTCTCTTTTCTTAATTAAGGTTTTAATTAAAGTGCTTAAAAATTAATTAGCACTTGTAGCTTTTAAAATGAGCCTTATCCACTTGCCACCTCACCTACTCCTCCAACCCACCTCCCTCTGTAGCAGAGAAGAAAGGAAAGAAAGAAGCAGAGAAGAAAGAAGAAAGAGAGGAAAAGGAAGAAGAAGGAAAAGAAGAGGAAGAAGTGGGTTTTTGAGAGAGCTTGGTTGGGGACTTGCTGTTGGTGGAGTCAAGCGGAGCGCGCTCGCCGGGCGTCGACGATGTAGGCGGTTTATACAGTTTTTTTGGAGCTTGGAGTTTGATTTTTGGATTTTGGAGGTTTGTTTTATTTTATTTGATTTTTTTCTTTTCTTTTCTTTGCGCGGGAGATCGCTGCCGAGGGAGCCGCGCGCGCGCGCAATGGCGCACGTGCGGCCGGCGCGGCTGCTGCGTGGGCGCACCAGGGCGCCACGCGCAGCAGCCGCCAGGGGGCTGCAGAGCTGGCAGCACCCTGCGGCACACCCGCGTGCGCGGGCAGCACCAGGGCGCTGCGCCCTGGTGCAGCGCCGCGCGGGCGCTGTGGGCCGCGCGCAAGTGCGCGCGGCGGGCGCGCGCAGCACTGCGGACCGCGCGCGGGGCGCGCGCGGTGCCGCAGGCCGCGCGCAGAGCGCGCACCGCCGCGGGCCCTTACGAGCCGCGCGCGGTGCCGCGGGCCCTGCGCGGGCCGCGCGCAGCCCTGCGGACCGCGCGCGACGCGCGCGCGGTGCCGCAGGCCGCCCGCAGGGCGCGCACCGCCGCGGGCCCTTGCGAGCCGCGCGCGGTGCCGCGGGCCCTGCGCGGGCCGCGCGCAGCCCTGCGGACCGCGCGCGACACGCCCGCAGTGCCGCAGGCCGCGCACAGGGCGCGCACCGCCGCGGGCCCTTGCGGGCCGCGCGCGGTGCCGCGGGCCCTGCGCGGGCCGCGCGCAGCGCCGTGGGCGCTGCGCGGGCCGCGCGTTGCCCTGCGGACCGTGCGCGACGCGCGCGCGGTGCCGCAGGTTGCGCGCAGGGCACGCACCGCCGCTGGCCCTGCGGGCCGCGCGCGTGGTGCGCGCGGTGCCGCAGGCAGCGCGCTAGGCACGCACCGCCGCGGACCCGAGCGGGTGCGCGCGGCGCTGCGGGGCGCCGCGCGGCAGGCCTGCCGGAGCCGTGCGGCTGGCTGCGCCGCTCGGTCGGTTTTGCTGGCAGCAGCTTGGCGAACGCGTGCGCGAGCAGATTCGCAGGCCGTTTTTCGCTGTTTTTGCGAGCGGTTTGGCGAGCAGTTTCGCGTGCTGTCTTCGCCGGCTTCGCAAGCAGTTTTTCTGCAGTTTTCGCGAGCGGTTTTCGCAGGATTTTCGCGAGCGGTTTTCGCAGGATTTTTCGCGAGCAGTTTTCGCAGGATTTTCGCGAGCGGTTTTCGCAGGATTTTCGCGAGCGGTTTTCGCAGGATTTTCGCGAGCGGTTTTCGCAGGATTTTTAGCGAGCTGGTTTCGCAAGCAGTTTTTCGCAGATTTTTTGAGCAATTTGCTAGCGGTTTTCGCGCAGTTTCCGCGCAGTTTTCGCGTAGTTTTCGCGCAGGTTTTCGCGCGGTTTTCGCGCAGTTTCACGAGCAATTTTGCGCGGTTTTCGCCAGCATTTTTGTGCTTTTTCCGCAAGTAGTTTTGGCGTTTGAGGCTGTTTTTCTTCGCCGCTAAATGCTTGGATTTTAGCCGTTTCTTGATATTCTGGCTATGTTCTTTTCTTGGTTTGGTGCTGCAGCCGCGGTACTTTCGGACTCCGTTTCGCGCGCGGATCTCGGCAGTGTGCTCCGTTTTGCGCGCGGATTTTGACAGCGTGCTCTGTTTTGCGTGCGGATTCCGGCACCGAGCTTCGATTTGCGTGCGGACCCCGTGGAGGCAAGGTAATCCCGCTGAGCCCAATTGCAAGTGTCGACAAGCAATTGGTGGCAAGCCGAGGTGGGTTGGTTTTCTCTCCAAATCTGCGGACTTCTCTCTAATTCTATTATGATAGAATTTGCATGCTAGTTTAAGTGTTTCCTTGGAACTTTGACTAGCACCCCCGTCATATGTTGCATATGTTTAACCAGACCAATAGAGAACCTTAATCTGGGCTAGGTTCTTTTATGCTTTAGACGTCCCACACATTGCATATCCTTCTGGACATAGAGTTCCTCGCCCGGGTAGTGGGCCGAGTGGTCAGGGTGTTGTGGGACGGGTGTTGCACTCGGGCCTGGAGGCCGAGTGGGGTCTGGTGGCTGGGTTAGGCCAGTGTTGGTGTTTTGGGAACCGTTTCAGATAAACGGTGGTCCCGGGTTTTTAGTTTCGTTGTCCTTCTCGTCACCACCATGTTGTGATTGTGGTGTACGCGTGTTAGCCGGACCTTGAACCCAGAACCTTTTTGAGCGAACACATGATTTTAGTCAGCCAATGCTTTCTTCCAAGCCTCGCAGGGTTGCCTGAGTCTGTTCTTGTTTGATTGGACGAGGGCAGTAGCCCTTCGAGGTCTGGACATAAAACTTGGTTTCAATTGTTTTCCAAAAAGACTAAAAATCATTAAAAGATGGATTTTCCTCAGATCAAATGGTTTTCTGTAATAAACGTCACTGATTCTTATAAACTTATCCACCCGAGATGATTCGAGTGATCTGGATTCTAAGGGCTGTTTCTTCTTGCTTGGGGACACAGGTTTTAGTCTCCCGGGGGTTTTGGACCCTTCGCGGATCCGGCTGTGGAGCGTCTCCAGCCGTGAGTTGTGTGTTGAGTAGTTTCCCACTTTAAACGAGAGGGACCGAATCCCTGAACGGTAAAGGATTGAAAACTTCGATAGGCTGAGCCTAGAGTCTGTTCTTGTTTGATTGGGGTTCTAGGCACCGGTCTATCAGGATTTTCAGATCTTTGCCGCATCAGTCGGTTCTTCTCGCCTATGAGTGGGGTGTTGTTGTAACCTTGAGTCGTAGAGAGTTCTCCGACATAGCTGTGTGAGTGGTTGAGCTATTCTTATTTGGATCGAGGTTTGTTTCCGACCGAGTTGTGCTTTTGAGCTCGTGTTACCGATCTGTTTGATCGTGGACCATAGCCTGCTGAGCCTAGCATATAATGGCAGTTGTGAGATACTTGTGATACTTGAGTTCGGTGGGGTCGCTCCCCTCGAGCTTCGCCCCGGGTGCGATGATGATACCGAGCCTGACGAGGCTGCGATGACGCGACTAGTTGATACACTAGAGTTCGCTTGAGGTTGAGATAGTCGGTTTAGGACGCCCCACGTAAATCCCGTCCTCTAGTGGATGCGTGGTAGTGGGCAGGTGCGTTCCTAGACGACAGGCGCAGGCTAGACTGAGCCAGTTTTGGCAGTCATTGAGATTGGGTGTCACTGAGAGAGTGAGGGCATAGTATTTGTGACTTATGGTCAGTGGTGAGTGGATGCATACCATCATCTGTGTTCTTTTCCTATTGAGCATAGTAGATAGAGGCATGATAGCTGTAGATACTTTTCCAGCTTATTTTTATTATCACAGTCTTTTTCTGTTATCTTATGCCTCTAGTAGACTTAGTGGGCAGACCGTGGTTCTCGGAGACGGTACCCACTGAGAGCTACTGTAGGATGAAGTTCTCACACCCTCTGTCGGTGACAGGTTGCTGAGGCTTCTTCTTCCATTCCTGCCCGAGCTGGCTTGACGGACCGAGGACAGGGAGTCACGAGATAGTTCCCTACCAGCATTGTTTCTTTAGAGTGAGGTAGATGTACCATCCCGGATTGTGGGAGTTGATCATGTATTGTTATATTTCTAGTTTAGCTATCTCCCTTTTGGATTTGTAGATGTTGTATAGGTGGATTTCTTTTGTATCACCTTGTATTTGGGAGATGGAGCTTGTTTTACTTTTCAGCTGTTAGTAGTGAGATTTTATATTACAGCATTCTTACCCGCTCTGATATCTGTGTAGCTGTAGTTCTGTCTTTTGCAGGGTAGACGCTTCGTCTGTGCGGCAGTTTCCGTACAGATGGCGGATCTGTTAGCGAGCCCGGGTCGCAGTTTCGACCCCGGGGCGTGACAGATTAGAGCTTAAAGGGGGGAAGAATGTGACACCCCCAGAATTTGGATTAGTCCTATATATAAATGATATAATAGGACTAAATCTCTAACCCGGCTATAGCATTTTGGATGGTAGCAAGATCCAAGAGGTTGTGAGAGTTAAGCGTGCTAGAGCTAGAGTAGTTCTAGGATGGGTGACCCCTTGGGAAGTGGGGCATCACACATCAGCTGACAGGAAAAGCGGTCGAAGCAAAAAGATCATCGCCATATCCAGAATCGACTCCGACTGAAGACAAAACCAGACCGCCCAGTCGAGTGATGAAGAAGGCGAAGTCAGAGTTAATTCTCGGCTGCTCGAGCTGAAAAATGAAAGACTCTGAAAGGAAAGGGCACGAGATTCGGACACGAATCTCGTAACTGACTCCGGAACGGCAAGCGACGCCTAGCATTGAAAAGCGCCGAAGATAACGTTTCGGAATGTTAATTAAGGGATGAACTTGGATGAAAAAATAGCTACTATCCTACTTGATGAAGTTCGACTCAAAAGTAAGTGGTTGAGGAACTTACGATTATTCTCTCCAAATCACGCCGATTATTCAAATCGGCTATTATACGTAGGTTCGGGAGTGTATAAATACCCGAACCAATGAAGGAAAAGAGGTCCTACAACCTCGTAAGCCAAGACCACCCCCCTGCTTTTTCATATCTTTCATATCTACATTTATCGCATTTCCTAGATAACTTTACTGCATTTTCTAGGAGTAGATTAGGTTGTAATCGGCTACTTGTTACTCTTGTAACAACATTTCAATCAATACAAATTCCTAATCGACTTCTTAGCCGTGTCAAATCCCTGTCTTCATACCCCAGTTCAACTGTTCTAGGCCAAACTCTCTCTTTCTCTACCTCCATATCCCGATTCGGTTAATTTAAGCCGGATAGGCGCGAGAGTTTGATTGAGAAGAATCTAGTCGAGCGAATCCCTCCTCGACTCGATCGCTTGATCCATTGGCACGCGGCACATCACATCTAGAAGGTCAACTAACCAAGGGCCGATCGACGACCGAACTCGGTCAATGATCATTGCGACATTTTTGGCCCCAACATTATATATATATATATATATATATATATATATATATATATATATATATATATATATATACTATCAATAGTGCTAAACACTTTATGCTATTAAGTTTTCTGCTATTAGATCAACCATTTTGACCATTTTCACCCCTTAAATTATACTAGTCCATCAATCACCAACTAAATCCTAGGGAATCAATATTATCCTAACCACACATCTCTTCTTCTAAAGGCCGAAAATGTCACGCCCCGGGTGTAAACCAGAACCCGGGCCCGTCTACAGATCCGCCGTGCATGCGGTATTTCCCACATACACGAAGCGTCGGTAACCTGCTCGGATAAGAGATAATAATAAAAGAGCATAAAAATCAGAGCTAAAATAAAACTACTGTATCTCAGACAGATGCTGGAAGTAAAAGGTACCACAGTAAAATAAAATACAGATGTCTCTCCCAGCTCACAACTATAATACAAACAGCTGGCAGAAGCCAGTCCCCAAAAAGAAATACAAAAAAACACTGTCTGAGAAGTCCTGGTACCCAAAAATCTCCAGCTATGACCCTCGGTGGCTCTCTATCTAGTCCGCAATTCGCTTACCTCGATCAGTTGCTGACGGCCCAGCAACTCCCACTGAGGACTCTGCAAAACAAGGGGAAAGAAAGAACAAGAAAAACAATGGGGGTCAGTACTACTATAAACAGTAGCCTCCCCTAGTGGGTAAAGCCTCAGCTCAGATATGCCCACCAGGTGATCAGAGGCGAAAAAGGGAAAGGAAAAGAAAGGAGATGCAGATAGGTAAAGCGACTGATAAAGTGCTATCCCTAATATGCCTCTACATGACCAACCAATAAGGATGGAGAAAGTGATGCATCAGAATCAAGACGCCTGTCATAATGACCCAATCTGACAGCCAGTGAACACTGGCACTGCCTGCTCTGCTGTCGAACTCAAGAAACCAGCATGGTGCCCGGCGCTCACACCGTGGAACTCAAGAAACCAGCATGGTGCCCGGCGCTCACACCGTGGAAAGCCTACTCCGGAGTGGCACTCGAGGGGAGCGACCCACACGAGTATAGTATCACTGTATCAAGTATCACTGTATCACTGTAACCACTGTCTCATAATAGCAGGACTGGATCGAGACTCAAGGAAGTGGGAAAAACCCTCCACTAAAAATAGCCCGATCCCCAAAACACCCAATCTGATGCAATAGTAACAATCCGGTCAACCACCCAAGATCCGTGGTCGCCGCAACACCCTGTCATAAACCCAACCTGTCCCAAATCCCCAATACCTGCCTACACTGTCCAACATACGCTCGAACCTGAGCGACTAAGCCGCAAGTATCAACAATGGAAGAAGAAAAGAGCAAAAGCATGGTTTCTCCTAAGTCAAGTCCCAAAATAGTGTAGCAGTAAAAGATGACAATAATTATGTGACCAATTTAATCATGCCGTGTTCCAATATTTTGTCCAATTTCCAAGTATAAACAGTTTTGAGTGACATAAGCTAGGGTGACCGTCTCACATGAACAAACATCAGTTTTGCAGTCCTCTAATTCTATGCTGTCTCAAGTATAAAGTTCCAGAATCAATAAGCGATTAATCTAACAATAATTTATTAGAGATCCGATAACCAATAATCAATTTCCTAGAGCATGCAAGTCTACCAACCAACACATATAGCATTATCAAAGCAAGGGTACTCTGATATTCCTAGTGGGCATACAAAGAGAGGAGTACAACAACCACCCACCTGAAGCGCAACTGTCCAAACTCGTACAGTCAGAAAATACCAAAATTCCAAATCCTCGCTCCCACAATTTTAGCACACCCGCAACATTCCTGGTACATCAAGAAATCCACTAATTACACTAGACTCCCAAATTCAGCACTTAATCACATACAACCTCGAATTCAGAACTGCTTAATTATCACCTGCAGAAATTGCCCAGAAAATTCCAATAAAAATATCACGGCGATCCTTGCGTCGATAGCTTCGAAACGGTACCTTGCACGTCCAAATCGGAGTTCGGTAAGTCGAGATAAAAATTCAGCAAGAGGGCACTCTCATACAACAATCTGGATTAAGGGCTGATTACTGTTCACAGAGAAATCATTAATTCTCACCTCGAAAGAAAATTCACAAAAATCCAATAAAAATACGAGCGCGTTCCTTGCGATCCGTAGATGAAAAAGTTGTATAGGCTCGTTTCCGTCGGACGCTCGTGCGCAAAGATATAGCCGAAACACTCCGCTGCTGTCAAGGAATTCCATACAGAAAGAGGGGTCACTTGTTGCCTCGAAATCCGTGCCAAAACCTCGAAACGGGAAAGCGCGACCAAAACGAAAGATGAAGTCCTACCTCTTAGGAGTCTACTGGTCCAAGAATCGCAGGAAAATGATGTCGGGGTAGCCCAGGGGAGCAAAAATACGATCGCTGCGCCGAAGAAGAACACTAGGAAGCAACGTCGCGCCGCACCGTAAAATGGGGAACCTCGGGATTCGTGCCTCCAAAACTCTTGAAACTTGGCAGGGAGATCAAGGACTTAGAGATGAAGATTTTTGCTTGAAATGTGCTTGGGCTGAAGAGGCTCGGTTTGGGAGAAAAAAGGGAAAGAAGGCAGCTCGGATTGGGAGTTTATATAGGCTGAAAGAACAAATCAATTAATACCCAACATGTCCCCACTTTCGGGCGCTTCCCAGAATTCGGGCTGCTACAGTAACGGGCCGGCCCAGGATTTCCGGGCGCGCACAGTGCGGCCCGGCCCAGCGCACAGACCAGTCCACAACACTCCCGGACCCCGCTGCACCCGGAGCACCTGCGCCAACCAATGACGACGCGCCACGTGTCCCCGGCGACCGTGCACCGCGCACGCCGCGCCGTGCACCGCGCACGTCGCCGTGTCTCCCGGTCACCTGCCCTCGTACGGCACCTGCCCCGGTCACCTGCCCCACTAGCCGCGTGGACCGGGAGCACAGGACCGCACCAACCAAACCTCGCCACGTGTCCACCCGGTCCACCGTGCACCCGGCCCAAACTCCGTGGACCGCGTCTGCTGCGCCGGCCAACCGGAAGGCGCCACGTGGCCCGCCTCCGGTGCACGACCCCCGCGGTGGACCGCGCTCCTGCCCGCGCCCTCAGCCGCCTGCCCGCGCCCTCAGCCGCGCTGCCCGCGGCGGCGCCGCCTCCCGCCGACGCTGCCGGCCGCCGCCGGCGATCGCCGGCGACACTGTTCCGGCGTGAACAGTACCCGCAAGCTCAAAGTTGACAAGTAAATAGCCCATCTTGACCGTTTTCGCGCGCTGATTCCAAAAACGAGGTCCGTTTTGCCAAATTCCGCCTCCAAAATTTGCCGGAGGCTCCCGCAAGCGCCGAAAACTGCCAAAACTTCCGGGAGTCCGCTTTTGGACATCCGGACTCAGAATTGGGCAAACAAAAAGCCAATCTCAAGTGTTTTTCCGCGCTGAATCCAAATCCATCCTCCGTTTGGCCTAAATCCTTTTCTAAAATTCGGCAAAAGCAGCCGAAGGCCAAAACAGCTAACCAAAGCTCACAGGGTCCATCTGTGGCATCCCTTTGATGCACTATGGGCCAGATACACCATCAACAGGTGTCTAAACAGTGGATTCACGGGAAAAAGCTGCATGGGGGTTCGGGGTACTACACCCTCCCCCACTAAAAAAGTTTCGTCCCCGAAACAAAGATAAACAAAGCAGACGTACCTCAAACTGCGGCCTCGAACAAGAAGGGGTAGGCATCTCTCATCTCTGTCTCCAGCTCCCATGTAGCCTCTCGCTCCTCATGATTGCTCCACAGGATCTTCACATAAGGAATGGCCCGATTGCGCAATTCCCTCACCTCACGAGCAAGAATCCGCAACGGGCGCTCCTCGTAGACCAAGTCCTCGCCGATCTCCAACGAAGTGAAGTCAATCACGTGCGACGGGTCAAAAACATATCTCCTCAGAGCTGAGACGTGGAAGACATCATGAACTCCGGCCAGGCGCGGGGGTAAGGCAACTCTGTATGCCACAGGACCAACTCTATCCAGTACCTCAAAGGGTCCAATAAAGCGGGGACTGAGCTTCCCCCGTACTCCAAATCTCCGGACCCCTTTCGAGGGCGAGACCTTCAAGAAGACATGATCACCAACCTGAAATTCCAGGTCTCGCCGTCGAGTATCCGCGTAGCTCTTCTGACGACTCTGAGCTGTCTCAAGATGCCGGCGAATAATCCTGACTTTTTCCTCTGCCTCCAAAAGTAACTCCGGTCCCAAAGTCCTCCTCTCACCCACGTCACTCCAATATAAGGGTGACCGACACTTGCGTCCATACAACGCTTCAAACGGAGCCATCTGGATGCTCGCCTGATAGCCGTTGTTGTACGCGAACTCAACCAAGGATAAGTGCCGGTACCACCCTCCTCCAAAATCCATGACGCACGCTCTAAGCATATCCTCGAGGGTCTGTATGGTGCGCTCTGACTGCCCATCGGTCTGTGGGTGGAAAGCGGTGCTAAACCTGAGCTGAGTCCCCAAAGCAGAATGCAAACTCCCCCAAAAGCGTGAGACGAATCTCGGGTCTCGATCTGACACAATCGAAGCAGGTATGCCGTGAAGCCTCACTATCTCATCCATATATAACTGTGCCAAATACTCAAGTGACCAAGTCATCTGAACAGGTAAGAAGTGCGCCGACTTGGTGAGTCTGTCAACAATAACCCAGATCGCATCTGCCCCGCTCTGCGCCCTCGGCAATCCAGTGACGAAATCCATAGTGACGTGGTCCCATTTCCACTCGGGAATTGGAAGACTCTGCAACTTGCCAGCAGGAACGCGATGCTCTGCTTTCACTTGCTGACAAGTTAAACAGTGAGCTACGAATCTCCCAATGTCCCGCTTCATTCCGGGCCACCAAAACTGTGCCTTGAGGTCCTTATACATCTTAGTACCTCCAGGGTGGACGGTATAAGGTGTATGGTGGGCCTCCCTCAAAATCTGATCTCTAATCTCCTGATCCATAGGCACACACACTCGGTCCCTGTACCGCAGTACTCCCGAGCTATCCACAGAAAAATCCCCTGTCTGACCCGCCTGAAGCTGCGTCCTGATCCTCGTCAAGTGGGGGTCCTCACTCTGAGTGTCCCTGATCCTCTCCAACAGAGTGGGCTGCAAAACCATAGACATAAGTCTAGCAGAGACCCCAGGGGATACTACCTCCAGCTGTAATCGCCTCATCTGCTCGACCAACGGCGCCTGCTGCGAGATCAATAAGCTCAGACTCGTCCTCCTGCTCAAAGCATCTGCCACAACATTGGCCTTGCCGGGGTGATAAAGGATACTCAGATCATAATCCTTTAGCAGCTCCAACCACCGGCGTTGCCTCAAATTCAGCTCCTTTTGGGTGAACAGATACTTCAAGCTCTTGTGATCAGTATATATCTCGCAATGCTCACCATACAAGTAATGCCGCCACAGCTTCAGAGCAAACACCACCGCTGCCAACTCCAGATCATGAGTAGGGTAATTTTTCTCATAGTCCTTCAATTGCCGCGAAGCATAGGCAATCACCCTACCCTGCTGCATCAACACACACCCCAGACCACTATGTGAGGCATCACTGTAAATCACAAATCCTTCCCCCATAACAGGGAGGGCAAGGATTGGAGCGGTCATCAATCTCTGCTTCAGCTCCTCAAAACAGCTCTGGCAAGTCTCACTCCAAACAAACTTAACCCCTTTCCTGGTCAGACGAGTGAGGGGAGAGGAAAGCTTCGCAAAGCCTTCCACAAAACGCCGATAGTAGCCCGCCAGACCAAGAAAGCTCCGCACCTCAGTGATAGTCGTCGGCCTCGGCCAATCTCGAATAGCATCCACCTTGGCCGGATCCACTGCCACTCCAGCAGCTGAAACAACATGACCCAGAAAAGCAACCTCCCGGAGCCAAAACTCACACTTTTTGAACTTAGCATACAGCTTCTTCTCTCGCAGAAGCTGTAGCACGGTCCTCAAGTGCTCCTCGTGCTCCAAATCACTGCGGGAGTAGATCAGAATATCATCTATGAACACCACCACAAACCGGTCCAAAAACGGCTGAAAAATCCTGTTCATCAAGTCCATGAACGCGGCAGGGGCATTTGTCAACCCAAAAGGCATCACAGTAAACTCATAATGCCCGTACCGCGATCTGAAAGCCGTCTTGGAGATGTCCTCGGCCCTCACCCTCAGCTGGTGGTAACCGGACTGCAGATCGATCTTCGAGAACACCGATGCTCCCTGTAACTGATCAAACAAATCATCAACCCGGGGGAGGGGATACTTATTCCGGATGGTCACTTTGTTCAATTCCCTATAATCCACACACAACCGCTGTAACACCCCCGGAATTTGGATTAGTCCTCTATATAAATGATATAATAGGACTAAATTCTCTAACCCGGCTATAGCATTTTGGATGGTAGCAAGATCCAAGGGAACATGAGAGTTAAGCGTGCTAGAGCAAGAGTAGTTCTAGGATGGGTGACCCCCTGGGAAGTTGGGGCGTCACAGTTGGTATCAGAGCCATTCACCAGCCGGAAATGTGAGATGAGTCTCGGCTGAGCCAGGGTTATATAGCGGGTAGAGCGAGGCTCCCCGGCTAATGACCGTTGTGAGTGGAGTGCAGCTCCTCACAAGGTCGGCTAAGGCTAGCGAGACGAGTCTCACATCGCCTGGTGCTTGTGAGTGTGCTTGAGCCTGACGTGGACGTCAGGGCTTAAAGGGGGAAAGAATGTAACACCCCCGGAATTTGGATTAGTCCTCTATATAAATGATATAATAGGACTAAAATCTCTAACCCGGCTATAGCATTTTGGATGGTAGCAAGATCCAAGGGAACATGAGAGTTAAGCGTGCTAGAGCAAGAGTAGTTCTAGGATGGGTGACCCCCTGGGAAGTTGGGGCGTCACAACCGCAGTGACCCATCCTTCTTCTTCACAAACAACACAGGCGCTCCCCACGGAGAAACACTGGGTCGGATGAAGCCCCTATCCAAAAGATCCTGAAGCTGGGCCTTCAACTCTCTCAACTCAGCCAGCGCCATCCTATAGGGTGCCTTTGGGATTGGTGCAGTTCCAAGAACTACATCAATCTCAAACTCAATCTCCCTCTCCGGCGGCATCGTCGTCAACTCAGGGGGAAACTACATCTGGGAACTCGCGGACAATAGGGATATCCTTGAGTCCCAGTGCCGCCGTAGGCACCTCCATCACAGTGGCCAAAAAGGCAGTGCAATCCCTACTCATCATCCTCCTAGCTCTGGCCGAGGAAAAGGTCGCTGCGAACAGCGTGCTCTGGCAGCCTCTGAAGATGAACTCCTCCTGTCCTGGCTAGCGAAGCGTCACCGTCCTTTCTCTGCAGTCGATAGTGGTGGAATACCGTGATAACCAATCCACCCCAAGTACTACATCAAAATCCTGGAGCTGCTGCAAAACAAGCAAGTCTGCGGACAAAATCCAAGGCCCCAACTGCACTGGGCAAGCCGCACAACGCTCCACGACATGCAAACTATGATCAGGAATCCGAACCTCTAACCCATGCAATGATGCACATTCTACTACAAAGGAATGAAAAGGAAAAGCTCCAATAACAATAAGATATGAGTCCTTGTAATAACTGCGAGTTTACCCTTCTTTTGGTACTACCGGTGACCTTTTCTTTTTCTTTCTTTCGAACCGTTCTTCAGCTAAGGGGGCCCGGGATACTTTTGTCGTGCGTTGTTTGGGCAGGCCGTCGGGGCTCGCGGGTATTTTTAGGGGATAAAGCCCGCGAAATGAAGACCGGCGGCGCGATCGGATTTGATTTCCGACCCCGGAATCTCCCGGAATATTTTTCTGAAGTTGGCAGCAGCTCGGGTGTTCAGCACGTCTCATCAAAGGTAAATCAGACCCGGGTAAACCAGCCAAATTGAATCTATTTTTATTTGGGGGAGCTAGAATTAATTTAATTTAATTTAATTTAATTGGGAGGGTTAATTTAATTTAAGTTAATTCAACTTAAGCGGATTGGTAATTTAATCTAATCTAAACTTATTTTCTGCTTGGGTTGGGTTCAGACTCATTTACGCCGAATCTGTTTATTAATTAGGAGTTGGGGACCTAGGTCGGGAACCCCAATCCCCTCCCTCCTTCTTTTACCCGAGGCGTGCGTACCCCGAGCGTGACCGAGAACGCGTTCCCCTTTCTTTTCCCTTTCAACGGCGTGGAGCACCGCTTCGAGGCGACCGAGAGGAGGCACGCCCTCTGCTAGAACCGGGTACGCAAGATCGGACGATCCCTCCTTCCCCAATCATCGTCGTCGAAACCGAGGTGAGACGGAGGTTGTCAATTCTTTTGTTCTTGGAGATTCTTGATCGTGCGGTTAGCGTAAGGACGGGGAGGAAAGGCACAGGCGACGGATTCTTCGGAATCCGCCGCATGAGCGAAGGTCCATCCCTCCCCAAACCGGCGACCCCACGAAACCGCACGGGGCCGGGGCTTGCACCCAGCCGCGTGCGGGGGGTAAACCACACGGTGCGGGTACAACCCGCACGGGGCCGGGGCTCACACCCAGCCCGCGTGCGGGGGTAACCCGCACGGTGCGGGTACAACCCGCACGGGGCCGGGGCTTGCACCCAGCCCGCGTGCGGGGGTAACCCGCACGGTGCGGGTACGGCCGCACGGGGCCGGGGCTTGCACCCAGCCCGCGTGCGGGGTTAAACCGCACGGTGCGGGTGCGCACCGCACGGTTCGGGTGCGACCCGCACGGTGCGGGTGTGACCCGCGCGGGACCGGGCACACTCACGGCCGCGTGCCGACGGGGAGCCGCGGACCGGGACGGGGGGATTGTCGTCCTTTTGGTTAGTCGAGTCGGGGCGCTGACCTTCCCCAGCGACAGGTGGGTGTGCGGGTCCGAGCGAGCGTACCGGGACGCGAGGGAGCCGAGCGTGATCATCTACTAGCGACAGGTGGGTTGAGAGTGGTATTTTAGCGTCAATTCCATTGCTCGTTTCAATTTAACTATTACATGTTAATGCTCATCTTAATGCTACTAGAAGTTATTGCTCTAATTGCTACGGGTTATTGCTACGCGTTGTTAGTTAGGGGATTTCATGTTCTAATATTGCAGTTACTGTCTTTCCCTTGACTATGCTATTGGTAGGGCAACATGAGTTTACATACCTTTACTTTACTCTGACTTGCGCAACATGGTTATCGTTTTATTAGTTCATATACATTGCGATTACTGCTTTATTATTGTTCATGCGTTGTTATTCCTGGGCTCGAGGCAGCAACACGTGCACCCGCGGTTTGGCCACCGTGAGGGGTGCACTTTTCCGGAAAAGCGGTCTATGACCCGTGTATACCCACGAGGTGACGTAGTGGGGCCCCTTATTAGTTGTGGGGTTGAGGCGCCGAGGTGCGAGCGGTGCGACCCGCCGGTTTAGTTGTCCGGCGTGGTCGGGTTTCTGCAGGTACGGTATGGGCCGTCGGTAGTGGACCGATGCGGCCAGGTATTACAGGATGCAGGTATACAGGTTGCCATTCTTCCTCCCCGAAAGGGTGGTTGCTCCGGTTATCGCCACGGTTTGTTTTTATTATTTCCCCTGCTCTGCATTTATTAGTCGCTGACTTCCCACTTGGTGACAGGGTCCAGGCGAGGGGAGAGGTAGGAGGCGGTGAGGACGGGGCGGTCGCAGCGGGATTGTGGGAGGCTCTGGATTATATACTTTCTTTTCTTTTCAGCTTTTCATTTATGTTGTAGGCATGTGTGAGGTTCCCGATACCCTTGTGGGGTCGACAAAGATGTCGGTATTTGGTTATTCGTTTATGCATTACTTTCCCTTTATTTTCTGCTGGCCGTTTGAAAACAAAACAAAGTCAAAGAAAAGATTGCGAAAATCGTTTTTAAAAATCTAAGTGTCGTGTGGGCACTGACTTCAAAACCGTGTGGATTTATGGATTGCGAAATGAGTTTTCAAAACTTGGGTGTCGTGTGGGCACCGTTTTCAAACCTCGTGGATTTATGTTGATTTCAAAACTAGTTTTCAAAATATAAGTGCCGGGTGGGCGCTCTTTCAAACCTGAGGATTTATCCTTTCCAAACTGATCGGCCAACTGTTTGAATGGTTAGAATTAATGATATACGATTCTGATTGTTGTGATTGAATGATTGTGTGTGACTCTGAACATGTACTAAACGCTACGCCGTGCATATACAGGGGAGACTCTGCCCGTTTACAGAGAGATCCTGTATATGCGGCGGGTCTGGGCACGCACCGGGGAGAAAGGCATTTCAAACAAAAAAAAAAAAATGAAGGAACTTTGGACACGCTAATTTAACCTTTTTACTAAATGCTTCCGCAGAAAGAAAACCCCCGGGGCGTGACAGTCCTACCACCGGAAGAAAAACATACCTGCCGCAACCCGGTCAGCGATAGCAGGATCCTCCATCTGTGCTAAGCAATCATGGCCGCTCGACAAGGGCTGTCTCTCACCAGATAAGCGGGGTGGCGAAGATTGGTCTACCTGAAGATCTGTCGGTGAAGTTCCAGGTCGTGGCTGGGAAAAAGTAGGAACAATTGCCGAAGTGGGTGCTGCAGCTGTCCTTGCGGGGCACGTGGCTCGAATGTGCCCAGGCTGTCCACACTTGAAGCAACGACCCCACCTCGAGTCACATTTATCTGACGGGTGCTGCCCCCTGCAGAAAACACACCTACCTGACGATCGGGCCCGCCTCGGCTGCGACCCCTGCTGCTGCTGACGCTGCTGTCGTGGCCTCGATCTCCGCTGGGATGTGGTAGGGGCCAACGCCGAAGAAGGTACTACAAAGGTCGGAAGGGGGCATGTAGCTCGGATGTGACCAGGCTGTCCACAACTAAAACAACGACCATGCCTCAGCTCACAAGTACCGGCGGAATGCTGGCCCCCGCAAAAAGTGCACCTGGCAGCCTGCAGGGGCTGCCTCAACTGTCGAGACCGTCTCTGAGAACCAGCCTGTCCATCAACATCCGGGGCTGGGCGTTTCCTCTCTAAACGCCGCTCTGAAGCCCTAGCTCTCTCTCCGACTACAGAATCACCCCTTTGCGCCAACAGCTGCTCCAAACGCTGGTCCTGACGAAAGCTCCTTGCCACCAAATGGGTCACTAAGGCCCGCAGTTCCCCCAGCTCAGCAGATACCGCCTGCCCAGGCTCCTCAGGGGGAGTGGGGGTACCCTCGGCGGAAAAACGACGCCGGGGCGACATCCTGCAACAAGAAACGACAAATCAGAAGCAAATCCCCACACGACCCAATCTGGCGAAAGTCAAAGACATCCCCCTATTTCTGTAACTTTATGTTGTCTGCAGCCAACATAACGGTTCACAGAAATAGACTATGTCGATCTCTCTTCACTCACTGGAAGAGTTAACTATAAAAATCACCGACTTTCGCGACAAGTCACGCCACTCACGCCCTATAATCCTAGGGTCTGTCCAAAAGCCTAGGGTTTCCTAAGTCCCAACTGACCTATCCCTAAGCTCTGATACCAACTTAATCTGTCACGCCCCGGGTGTAAACCAGAACCCGGGCCCGTCTACAGATCCGCCGTGCATGCGGTATTTCCCACATACACGAAGCGTCGGTAACCTGCTCGGATAAGAGATAATAATAAAAGAGCATAAAAATCAGAGCTAAAATAAAACTACTGTATCTCAGACAGATGCTGGAAGTAAAAGGTACCACAGTAAAATAAAATACAGATGTCTCTCCCAGCTCACAACTATAATACAAACAGCTGGCAGAAGCCAGTCCCCAAAAAGAAATACAAAAAAACACTGTCTGAGAAGTCCTGGTACCCAAAAATCTCCAGCTATGACCCTCGGTGGCTCTCTATCTAGTCCGCAATTCGCTTACCTCGATCAGTTGCTGACGGCCTAGCAACTCCCACTGAGGACTCTGCAAAACAAGGGGAAAGAAAGAACAAGAAAAACAATGGGGGTCAGTACTACTATAAACAGTAGCCTCCCCTAGTGGGTAAAGCCTCAGCTCGGATATGCCCACCAGGTGATCAGAGGCGAAAAAGGGAAAGGAAAAGAAAGGAGATGCAGATAGGTAAAGCGACTGATAAAGTGCTATCCCTAATATGCCTCTACAAGACCAACCAATAAGGATGGAGAAAGTGATGCATCAGAATCAAGACGCCTGTCATAATGACCCAATCTGACAGCCAGTGAACACTGGCACTGCCTGCTCTGCTGTCGAACTCAAGAAACCAGCATGGTGCCCGGCGCTCACACCGTGGAACTCAAGAAACCAGCATGGTGCCCGGCGCTCACACCGTGGAAAGCCTACTCCGGAGTGGCACTCGAGGGGAGCGACCCACACGAGTATAGTATCACTGTATCAAGTATCACTGTATCACTGTAACCACTGTCTCATAATAGCAGGACTGGATCGAGACTCAAGGAAGTGGGAAAAACCCTCCACTAAAAATAGCCCGATCCCCAAAACACCCAATCTGATGCAATAGTAACAATCCGGTCAACCACCCAAGATCCGTGGTCGCCGCAACACCCTGTCATAAACCCAACCTGTCCCAAATCCCCCAATACCTGCCTACACTGTCCAACATACGCTCGAACCTGAGCGACTAAGCCGCAAGTATCAACAATGGAAGAAGAAAAGAGCAAAAGCATGGTTTCTCCTAAGTCAAGTCCCAAAATAGTGTAGCAGTAAAAGATGACAATAATTATGTGACCAATTTAATCATGCCGTGTTCCAATATTTTGTCCAATTTCCAAGTATAAACGGTTTAGAGTGACATAAGCTAGGGTGACCGTCTCACATGAACAAACATTAGTTTTGCAGTCCTCTAATTCTATGCTGTCTCAGAGTATAAAGTTCCAGAATCAATAAGCGATTAATCTAACAATAATTTATTAGAGATCCGATAACCAACAATCAATTTCCTAGAGCATGCAAGTCTACCAACCAACACATATAGCATTATCAAAGCAAGGGTACTCTGATATTCCTAGTGGGCATACAAAGAGAGGAGTACAACAACCACCCACCTGAAGCGCAACTGTCCAAACTCGTACAGTCAGAAAATACCAAAATTCCAAATCCTCGCTCCCACAATTTTAGCACACCCGCAACATTCCTGGTACATCAAGAAATCCACTAATTACACTAGACTCCCAAATTCAGCACTTAATCACATACAACCTCGAATTCAGAATTGCTTAATTATCACCTGCAGAAATTGCCCAGAAAATTCCAATAAAAATATCACGGCGATCCTTGCGTCGATAGCTTCGAAACGGTACCTTGCACGTCCAAATCGGAGTTCGGTAAGTCCAGATAAAAATTCGGCAATAGAGCACTCTCATACAATAATCTGGATTAAGGGCTGATTACTGTTCACAGAGAAATCATTAATTCTCACCTCGAAAGAAAATTCACAAAAATCCAATAAAAATACGAGCGCGTTCCTTGCGATCCGTAGATGAAAAAGTTGTATAGGCTCGTTTCCGTCGGACGCTCGTGCGCAAAGATATAGCCGAAACACTCCGCTGCTGTCAAGGAATTCCATACAGAAAGAGGGGTCACTTGTTGCCTCGAAATCCGTGCCAAAACCTCGAAACGGGAAAGCGCGACCAAAACGAAAGATGAAGTCCTACCTCTTAGGAGTCTACTGGTCCAAGAATCGCAGGAAAATGATGTCGGGGTAGCCCAGGGGAGCAAAAATACGATCGCTGCGCCGAAGAAGAACACTAGGAAGCAACGTCGCGCCGCACCGTAAAATGGGGAACCTCGGGATTCGTGCCTCCAAAACTCTTGAAACTTGGCAGGGAGATCAAGGACTCAGAGATGAAGATTTTTTCTTGAAATGTGCTTGGGCTGAAGAGGCTCGGTTTGGGAGAAAAAAGGGAAAGAAGGCAGATCGGATTGGGAGTTTATATAGGCTGAAATGAACAAATCAATTAATACCCAACATGTCCCCACTTTCGGGCGCTTCCCAGATTTCGGGCTGCTACAGTAACGGGCCGGCCCAGGATTTCCGGGCGCGCACAGTGCGGCCCGGCCCAGCGCACAGACCAGTCCACAACACTCCCGGACCCCGCTGCACCCGGAGCACCTGCGCCAACCAATGACGACGCGCCACGTGTCCCCGGCGACCGTGCACCGCGCACGCCGCGCCGTGCACCGCGCACGTCGCCGTGTCTCCCGGTCACCTGCCCTCGTACGGCACCTGCCCCGGTCACCTGCCCCACTAGCCGCGTGGACCGGGAGCACAGGACCGCACCAACCAAACCTCGCCACGTGTCCACCCGGTCCACCGTGCACCCGGCCCAAACTCCGTGGACCGCGTCTGCTGCGCCGGCCAACCGGAAGGCGCCACGTGGCCCGCCTCCGGTGCACGACCCCCGCGGTGGACCGCGCTCCAGCCCGCGCCCTCAGCCGCCTGCCCGCGCCCTCAGCCGCGCTGCCCGCGGCGGCGCCGCCTCCCGCCGACGCTGCCCGCCGCCGCCGGCCGCCGCCGGCGATCGCCGGCGACACTGTTCCGGCGTGAACAGTACCCGCAAGCTCAAAGTTGACAAGTAAATAGCCCATCTTGACCGTTTTCGCGCGCTGATTCCAAAAACGAGGTCCGTTTTGCCAAATTCCGCCTCCAAAATTTGCCTGAGGCTCCCGCAAGCGCCGAAAACTGCCAAAACTTCCGGGAGTCCGCTTTTGGACATCCGGACTCAGAATTGGGCAAACAAAAAGCCAATCTCAAGTGTTTTTCCGCGCTGAATCCAAATCCATCCTCCGTTTGGCCTAAATCCTTTTCTAAAATTCGGCAAAAGCAGCCGAAGGCCAAAACGGCTAACCAAAGCTCACAGGGTCCATCGGTGGCATCCCTTTGATGCACTATGGGCCAGATACACCATCAACAGGTGTCTAAACAGTGGATTCACGGGAAAAAGCTGCATGGGGGTTCGGGGTACTACAGAAAACATAATAGTAGCAGTGACCTCGTGCTATTTATAATATAGTAGACTAATATATATATATATATATATATATATATATATATATATATATATATATATATATATATATATATATATATGGGGTAATTTTCTATATACCCCTAAAAATTTCTCTGTTTTCAGATTTACCTCTCTTAGAAGGCTAATATTAAAACTACCCTTCTTACGTTCCAACTTCTTTCGAAAATACCCCTGAAGTTAAACTCTGTTAGTGTACCGTTTGGAACTGCCGTTTTCTGTGTGTAATTACTATTTTGCCCTTTCAAATATACCCTAAACCCTAAACCCTAAACCCTAAAACCCTAAACCCCTAAACCCTAAAACCCTAAACCCTAAACCCTAAAACCCTAAACCCTAAACCCTAAAATACTAAAAAACCCTAAACCCTAAACTCTAAAACCCTAAACCCTAAACCCTAGAACCCTAAAAAATCCTAAACCCTAAACCCTAAAACCCTAAACCCTAAACCCTAAAATCCTAAAAAATCCTAAACCCTAAACCCGGGCAAAATAGGTATATCTGATAGTTTTCAACTCCGATTATTATTTAACTCTAGTTTAACCCTAGTTAACTTAACAAAGGAAAACGGTAGGGATATTTTTAATAACGGTCGAACGTATGAAGGGTATATTGGAAAGAAAAAAATAAGAGGGGTAAATCAGATATTTCTTCAGATTTCAGGGTTACACAGGCAATTATTCCTATATATATATATATATATATATATATATATATATATATATATATATAAAATAAGGAAATAGATTGAAAATACTGTAATCGGTCTTTGAAAATCAAAAATTATAACACACAAAAGATATGATTTTACTTTTAATATGGAATAACATAAGGCTTCCTACATTAATTATTCTAATTATTATAAGAGAAACTAAAGCTGTATGTGATGTTGGTAACAGATGCCAAAGTAATTTAAGTACAAGTTTTCAGCACAAAAAATACAATTAAAACAGCAGGGATGGACAATCACAGAACAACAAGGTTACATAACAATTTTAGAGGTCAAAAACTTGCTTGCCGGTAAACTTGACCTCAATGGGGCTGACGTTCTTGCCAATGGAGCGAAAGTTCTGCCCGACACCCTGACGGCCTGGGTTGACCTTCTCCGGATAGACGCCATCCTTCGGGTGGAGGTACTGCACCTCGCCGTTTGGAAACACGCGATAGAACTGGTAGTTAATCTTGTACTTGGACCGCAGCCGCGTGCCCAGCGCCAGGCACTGCTCCTTGCGCGCCAGCTTCAGCAGGTTAGGTCCCTCCCGCATGATCGCCGCCCCACCTGTCGGCATCTCGAACACCTGCTCCTTCTGGGACGTCCATGTGATCACATAGAATTCTTCGACCTGCGCCTTCCGCAGCAGGCCCCCCGTGCTGCCTCCGAAGATTGGGGAGGGGGTGTTCGGGTCCAGCTGCGGAGGGGTGAAGCCTGCGGGTGCCTCTGGCTCCGCTGTGGCGGCCTTCTCATCGGTTGCGGAGATTTTATATGCTAGGCGGCGCGGTGCCAATGGTACTTTCCATGCAAGGAGGGGACGGGAGGACGCGGCAGATTTCGCGGCAGAGAGGGTGGTGGTGGGAGGGGTGAATAGGGAGGCTTGGGTGGTCGCCATGGCCATTCAGGAGAATGAAAGAGCGCTTCAGGAAGGTGGGTGATTAATTTGTGTTGTGGTGGGGGTGTTGGGGGAAAGGAGGAGAATGAAGGGAGGTTATGCTCTGTGGAGGGAGGTTGGGAAGGATATTGGGATATGTGGTGGGGTGTGGATTGGATAAGGTGATATGTTTTGGACCAATAGGAAGGGCTGATTTTGATACGTTAATTTAGTACACCACACAACCTGGAGCTGTTGCTTTTTAAAATTTTCTGATTTTGCTGTGGCTTTTGGTATTTTGTTTCTTTACATTTATTAATTTTTAGGTCCTTCTTAGTTTAGTTTATTCTCAAAGAATGTGCTATTTATTATATGATGAGTTTATTTGGTTGTTATGACCAATTTTATTTGAAATATTTATGTTAGGACTTGTTTGGTCTAACTAGCTAGCTAGCTTTTTATGCAAGTTATATATATGAGTAGGGGTATAAAACAGGCCGTGTGGTTATAATTTGAAATATCTATGTTAGGGCTTATTTGGTCTAATTTGCTAGCTTTTTTTATACAAGTTATATATATGAGTTTGGGTAACGTGCCATGTAAAACAGGCCGGACGCCCAACAAACCTGGCAAGAGCTTGGGCCGGACTGAGGCACGACAGTCCCTCATGTCAGTCAGGCCCAGCCCGATACAATGGGCCGTGATAGGCCTAGTCTTTATAGCTCATTCGCTCGGCACGGCCCTGCCCAGCCCAAGACGGGCCTGGGCTGTGTCGGGTCTAAGGGTAGTTCCTAGCCCGACACGACAAGATATGGTCTTTGGAAGCAAGGTCGTTGACAGACCTTTGGGAGTTGGGTATTTTTGTCCAACTTTTGACTGTTGGGAGGATATTCTGGTCCAAAATATATTTAATATTGTAAAAATTTTAAATTTTTAACAAATTTTAAATTTTAATTATTTTATAAATATTTTTAAAAATTTTATAAATTTTTCACTAATATATTGTTTTAAAAATTATTCTATTTATTTTTTAAAAAAAAATTATATAATTTAAATAAAATTAATAAAAAATAATAATGAGCCTGCCTGAAGCCCAGCTCTGCTCATGCCGTCCGGGCTGGGGATTCGTGCTGGCCAGGGGATCCAAGAACTCTGGCCCAACACAACATGGCCCGACTTTGGGGCCGGACTTTGTTGGGCTGACCCCCGACCGGTTTCGGCCCAGGTGAATGTCGACTGAGCGGCACCACCCACATTACACCCCTATATATGAGTCATTTTTAATTTTTACAAAAAAAAAAAAAAATAGTACCTACAACAATTTCTTCTTAATCAGGAAGTTATAATTTTTTTAATATTGAAAAGAATGCATATCAATAGCTCAACAACTGATTTAATGGACTAGCTCATGGATGTCACTCCACTTGATAATAATAATAATAATAATAATAATAATAAACTCTTTATAGGATAGATGATTCTTTTAGACTGTTGGTACGTTGTTAACTACCTGTGAGTTAACAAATATTGCTAATTGGAAGTTTCTATTTTTTCTTTACTTCAATCTAAATATTTGTTTTTTTATTCTAATTTTGTTCACTTAATTAAGCATTTTCAACTCGAGATAGTCAACCGCATTTGCATACTACAAGTAATACCTTACGTGGTCTGTGACGACCGACTTACTAGGAATAATAATTCGTTGGGTCTAAACCACAGTCCAAAATATATAATAATTCGTTGGGTTTAAACCACAACCCAAAATATTTAAGCTCAGTTATTATTATTAGTGTTCATGCCTTTTATAAAGTTTAGGTCTGACGTCCTCGTCAGTCCAAACACACGCACAACTCAAGATCATCAGGCGATGTAAGACTTATCTAGCTAGTCATGTCATCTAGATCCAGATTCAGTCGAGTCTTATCACATACTTCCGACTGGTTATTGGCTCTGATACCAAATGTAACGATCCGGCCTACTAGTAATAATAATAACTCGTTGGGCCCAAATCACAGCCCAAAATACTTAAGCCAGTTATTATTACTAGTGTCCATATCTTTTATAAACCCAATCACAATTCCATCCACATCCGATGTGGGACTATTGGGGGCGTCACATGGTCGTTAGTAGTCAATAACGACAAACAGTTCATCAGTCGTTCCCCAAAGTAAACGCTTTCTTCATTAAAAATAGTTTCGACTAAAATGAACTGCTAGTCGTTATAGACTACTAACGACCACATAAGTTGTCACCGCTATTTAGTTACATTAGTAATAACTCCATTTTACAATAATGACTATTTCTACTGTCGTAACAGAGATTACAAACACTACAATCTCCTATTTATAGTGTTAATAACGACCAAACGTTTCGTCGCTAGTATAACTAACGACAATATTTTTCATCGTTAAAAACATTTCATAAATAAAGAAAAATAACATAACAAAGACCATTCCTCCCGTCGTTAATGGGATAAATATTGTATTTGATCATATTTTATTTTTGACAATTTATTACTTTTAGCCACATAAATATTTTGCATACACAACAATATATATATATATATAAATTTATAGCAAATCCACAATTTATAAACTTATAATAATACTTCATTAACAATAAAAGTAATTAACATCCACAATATTCATGTTTTTCTCCAAACCATTCATCTAATACATTAAAGATTTTATCACACTATATTGCATATATAGTTAACTTAAAAATAAAAATAAAAAAGACAGCTTGCAATTCATTATCTTTCTTGTCCCAAAAATCGCCACGAACTACCTACAAAAGAAAAAAAGAATAAATGTTAAAATAATATGAAAGTAAATAAATTTTAAATAATAAAATAAATAAACAACTCAGAATCTAAAAATAACTTTTGTGTGTCGATATAAACATCCAGAAATAATACAAATCTAAATAAGATTATATTGTTTACGTTTAGGATGAAAGAGGTGGGCATCATGAACTACCTACAAAAGAGAAAAATAATTTTTATTAAAATATTACAAAAGTAAGTCATACAAATAAATTTTGAATAATAAAGCAAATAAACAACTCACAGAATCTAAAAATAATTTTTATATGTCAATATAAACATCCAAAAAAGTTTAAGATACAATAAAATTTCACCAATGGCACAAAACTAATCATGAGAAGTTTTTGAAAAACAAAAAAAATTTGAAATCCTACTAAATAGAAACAACAACAGAGTGAAAGCGAGAAAATAAAGAATGAGACATAGGCAATGTCTCGAAGTCCTACTGCATATAACTTAAAGACTACAATATCTAAACTTTCTGGGAAAAAAAATTGAAAAAGAAAAGATAGAAAAAATTGCATTGTTCAACATCAAAATCAAAAGGGCAAATCATAATTTCATATCCACACACAGTATGTCACGTTTCGAGACCACCAATTTGGACAGTTCGGGTGCGCTAACAGACCCGCCAATCGGGCATGACCTTTCAAAATCCGAAAGGAACAGTTCATTCTAACAATCATAGTTTAGTGTAGCGGAAGAGTAATCAATCAGCGAACTAAACTATGAAATTAAAAACTTTCATTCATTCAACAAACAGTTAGATAATAATGAAAGATACCGTACTTGAGCGAAATATTAAACTTTGCTTATATTACAACTCTTTTTAACATACAACTACCATACAAAATTACAACTTTTTTTTCTTCAAATGAAACTTAAAACATTTAAAGTTTACATTGTTCCTCACATACAAATTTCGCTCAAAAGAAAAATACTCCAAAAGGGTGCCGGCGACTCTAGACTGCTAGGTCGCTACTCTGCTGGGCCCTTGCCCCTGTCGCGCGCCTCGCTCGATGTACCTGGACCTGGAAAAATGGTCACCTAAGGGTGTAATGTACCGAATTTTCGGCACATAAATAAATGTAAATAAAGGTGGTATGAAATACTAGTGTTATGAAAGTTGGGGAAGTAAGGAACATTTGGACGCGAGTTGGGCCCAAATCGGGTTAAAATGGAGAGATCTAAAAATTTATTTTAAAAAAGGGGCCCAGATTTTTAGTGAAAAATTCACAGTGTCGGAAAATTTCGAGAAAATTACGGGAGCCCCGTAAATATGTTTTAAGACCACAGAAAAAGTTTCGCGTTGATCGGATGCCTGATAGTGAGAACGGGCTCCGCCAATAGTGTCGACAAATTCTGAAAAAATTACGGGAGCTTCGTAATTATATTTTAAGGTTACAGTAAAAATTTCGTGTTGATCGGATACCCGGATTGCGAGAACGGGGTCCGCCAGCAATTCTAGATACAGCGAGGCTTTTGGTGGTCTAGAAATGGCCCAAATTGAAAATTTAAAATTTTCTGTGATAGATTAAGTTGAGACAAACTTGCCTGTCAAATTTGGACTGAAACGGACAAGAAACGGATAGAAAACGAAACAAAAACGAATAAAACATGCACGCGTAGGGCGCCACGTGGCAGCGCCCCTGGCTGCGTCGCAACAGGCCCGCGTGGCGCAGGAGGCGCGCGCGGTGAATTTCGAATTTCGAATTTGAAAAGTGAATTGCCACGTGGCGATTCACCATTGGAGGAGCTCCGTGGACCGGGTCCATGGAGCCCCTTCTCCTTCTCTTCCTCCTTTTCTTCTCCACCCGAGCGCACCCATTCTCTCTACTCCCTTTTCTTCTCCACACCCGATCACGAGAGAGAGAGAGAGAGAGAGAGAGAGAGAGAGAGAGGTAGGAGATTTTGGGGATTTTTGCGACGCGCCTTGGACCTCGTGAAGCGCACAAAGTGTTCTAAAAATCAGATGAATGACGCGGCATTCTCGAGGTATGTCCCGCGTGTTATTTTTGCGGTATTTCTGGCACAGTTTTGAAGTTTCCTTTTGGATTTTGGATTTCACCCCCTTGCCCACGTGCATGTTAGGGACCCAACTTTTCTGTGCCGTTTTATTGCGCGAGTTTTTGCGGGCGTTTTGGGCGCGCCTCGTTTTGCCTGCCGCTCGGGGGAAACATGCACTGTTTTGCGTGCGAATTCGACAAATATGCACAGTTTTGGGCGCAAGCTTGGAATACGTGCACCGTTTTGCGTGCAAAGTTGGAAAAGGAACGTGCACCGTTTTGCGTGCCAATACGAGGTATGTGCTCCGTTTTGCGCGCAGGTTGGACTAACGGACACCGTTTTGCGTGCAGACTCTAACATTACGTCTCGTTTTACGTGCAGGGTAGGAAAAATATGCACCGTTTTGCGTGCAACCCTACAGTCAGATGTGCACCGTTTTGCGTGCAGTTTGGAGGTACGCGCACCGTTTCGCGTGCAGTTCTTGTTGTCACGCATCGTTTTGCGTGCCGACTCTAATATTGTGCATCGTTTTTCGTGCAGGACTAGAAAAGTGTGCACCGTTTTGCGTGCAACCCTACAGTGGAGCGTGCATCGTTTTGCGTCCCAATACGGGGTATGTGCTCCGTTTTGCGTGCGGGTTGGACCAATGCGCGCCGTTTTATGTGTAGGTTCTAATGGCTTGCATCGTTTTTCGTGCAGGGCTAGGAAAAATATGCACCGTTCTGCGTGCACCCCTACAGTCAGGCGTGCACCGTTTTGCGTGCAGATTTGAGGTACGTGCACCGTTTTGCGTGCAGGTTGAGTTGATGCGCGTCGTTTTGCGTGCAGGCTGAGATGGCGTGCACCGTTTTGCGTGTGGGTTTTTACTGATGCGCACCGTTTTGCGTGCAGGTTTGGAGAACGTGCACCGTTTTGCGTGCAGACTCGGGGGATGCGCACCGTTTTGCGTGCAAGCTCGAGGAAACCAGTGGAATCGCGCGGAGACCAATTGCAAGTGTCTACAAGCAATTGGGGACGCTACAAGGTGGGGAATTCTGCCGAAATTGGGTGACCTCTCCCCTTGCTCCTTTGCTTTTCGATTCGAAGCATGATAGTAGCCTGTTAGAGGCGTTAGATAATTTATGATTATGATTGCCTGTGTAGATGGATTCAGATGAAAAAGTGCAACTGTTGGTTGCCAGAGATAGAGGAATAGATGTGCATGTGCAAATGGACACAAAGGAAAAGTGCAACTGTTGGTTGCCAAAGATATATGATGAATATGCATGCGTAGAAGTAATTACTATTTGATGAATGAAATGAAATAATTGCATGCATGAGAATGATTAGTTGATTATGATTGTGATCATGTTAGGGTATAACCCTAGGAATCATGTGGCATCAAGGAAAAGGACATGTTGGTAGTAAGACTAGGAGAAAACCTAGATTCAGGGTTTAACGGGTGACATCAAACTTAGGAGTTATCCTAGGATAGGACGAGTGGCATGGTCTTAGGTGATAACCTAAGGACACTGGATAGAGTGATCAACATAGAGTCAGAGAACTCTAGGGTGTATATGACATGGAACTTAGGTAAAGGAAACCTATGGAGAACTAGTGTTCAATATAGAGTCAGGGAACTCTAGGACAAGTATGACATGGAACTTAGGTAAAGGGAACTTAAGTTGAGCTAGAAGAGTTTAAACTCACAGACAGAAAAATAGAGTCAAGTTGACTCTAGGATTCAGTAAGGAATCAAGAGAATGGAAAAATGGATCAAGTGTGGAGACATGAAAGGGAAAACAGAAAATTAGAGTCAGTGTAACCCTAAGTTAATAGTGGAACAGGAAAATAGAGTTAAGTTAACTCTAGGATTCAATGAGGAATCAGAAAAGTGGGATAAGATCCCAAGGTTAAAGAGTTGATCAAATATAACCCTAGAAAGTCATAGGGTGTCTGGGCAAATGGATAATAACTTTAACTTCAATTTGAGTTAAAGAAATAAAAGAGAAATGTTTAAGAGTCCAGGTGACTCTCTAGTTATCCTTATGGCGAGACCTAGGATAAGAGATAATTTGTTGTAAAAAGCAAAGTTAAAAGCAAGCTAAAAGTGGCTAAAAAGCATAAAGAGAAAAAAAAAAGGCGCCTTCGAATTTGAGACTCGTCAAGTGGAGCAGGACTCCTTGGGCAGTGACCCGTCGGACGAGGTACTTTCGAAGGGCTAAAAGTGAAAGCAAGGTGCTAAATGCTCAAAGAAAAGAGAAAGAGATTTGCCAGTGGCAAAATGGGAGCTATAAGCTCGAATAAGAAAGGAAAGCAAGTGTTCAAAGGCAAAGAGGCTAAGAACTAAAATAAAAAGAAAAGAAAGAAAATATAAAGATAAAACGGGCGGACCTACGGTGAAGCCAGCCCATGTTGGAGGTACGGGCAGTATCCCTCTCCCGGGTAGAGACCCGTTCGGGACGCTTCTTCCGTAGGACGGGGTAACACTTGCGGGTGTTATCGGCAACCTTAGAAATCTTATCTTATGGTAGCAGGACTACCGGGCTGGGGCCCGTTGGATAAGAAATTTCTGAGGGTTAACTTGAACTAAAGCACCAGAATCTAAAGAATAAAGAAAAATAGAGTGGCCAAGGTGGCCGGGTTAGTTGACCCTGTATACAGCGGCATAGTGGCCGAGTTGGTGCTTAGCAGCCTAGTGTGGCTAGACAGAGTAGTGCTGGGTCGATGAGTATACACAGATAGTGTAGTGACCTATTATATGGTAGCCTAGTATGGCTGGACAGTATAGTGATGGGTTGATGAGTATATACAGACAGTGATGTATTATATTGCATAGCTGCATTGATATTGAGGATTTTAGTTTCCTAGCACTATTATTATTGCTTCCATTGGACCAAGTGGTGTAGGACACTTTTTCCCGGTGGTTGAACCCACTGGGAACTCGCTCGTAAGTTCTCACACCCCTTGGGTGACTCCCCCCCCACAGGTTCGGGTATGGATGCAGCGATCGAGACGGTTCAGATGCAGACGGCGAGGCATACGACAGGGGCAAGGGCCCAGCAGCATAGTGACCTAGAGGGTCTAGCAGAGGTATCCCATTTATGTATTTCTTGAGTGAACCTTGTATGGTGAGGAATTTATGTAAAGGAAATGTAATAATTTTATTTGCAAGTTCAGAAATGTAAAGTGTAATAAGTTTAATTTGTGGTTCACTCTTGTATGCTTGCATTTCCGCATTAACTGTTGTTATTGAATGAAAGATTCAAATTTATAGTGATTTTTAGTACTCTGATATACAGCTTCCGCATACACTTGTTGTATTATTATGGATGTTACCGTTCCTTTCGGGTAGAAACAGGTCTTACTCGATTGGCGGGTCTGTTGACGTGCCCGAACCGTACAAATTGGCAGACTCGGGGTGTCACGCCCGAAACACTAGGTAACCGTCCTACCCCTAACCCAAGCAGAGAAGTACAAGCACAACCCTCCAAGAGGGAAAACTCCCGTATCAAAAAGATACAAACCCAAAAGCCCGGAACAACTCAAACCTACCACCACACCGACTGCTGTAACCTATGCGCTCTGACAGTCTCAGAAATCCACTATCCTGGAAAAGAAATCGGGAATGCCTCATCCGACTGATCTGTCCTCCATCACCCGGCGCCAAGCGCCTCAATCAGAACTCGCCTCAGGCGGCAGATCCCAATCCAAAGGAACTACAATGCCACGCTCCATACCCGGCGCCTACTCCAATGAGGCATCCTTAATCCGTACTGGAGGGACCCAACAAGTTAAAAGGTATCCTGGCGCAATCCACTCTCAGACACTCATATCCTATGCGCCCCGTCCCTCTATACATGGAGCGTGCAGTTCCGCAACTGCGTTAACTCTTGCCATAAAAGGCCTCCAAGGGCTCCATACTCAATCCCACGAATCGGAATGACTCATCCAAAACTGGCTCACTCGATCGTCGCAATCCCACAGCTTACCCGCTGTCAACTATCCACCCTGCCTCGGTGCCCCAACACTAGACGTCGGCACGGAGGGGGCTACTCGCTACTCCGACAACTGTGCCACTGCGCTGATCCGACAACTGTGTCACTGCTCCGCTGATCTGCCTCCGACACACCTACCCTTCGGGTCCGGAGCTCTCAGACTCCAATCTGGGTATCCGGCCCGAAACAACCAGCTCAGACCCAACTGCCGCACCAAGGTGCACCCGGGTCAGGGCCCGCGTCGGGGAGACACCGCTCACCACGACAAAACCGCAAATCAGCACACCCCAAACACTCGACCCAATCTAGTGAAAGTCAAAGACATCCCTCTATTTTTGTAACTTTATGTTGTCTGCAGCCAACATAACTGTCCCACAAAAATAGGATATGTCGATCCCTCTTCACTCACAGGAAGAGTCAAACAAATAAATCACCGACTTTCGTAAAATGTCGCGTCTCTCACGCACTAACATCCTAGGGTCCGCCGAAAAGCCTAGGGTTTCCTAAGTCCCAACTGACCTATCCCTAAGCTCTGATACCACCTAATCTGTCACGCCCCGGGTGTAAACCAGAACCCGGGCCCGCCAACAGATCCGCCGTGCACACAGAATTTTCCATGTACACGAAGCGCTGGTAACCTGCTCAGATATAAGAAATACAATAAAAGAGCAATAAAAACAGAGCTGAACTAAAATCTAATACATCTCAGACTGAAGCTTGAAATAAAATACAATACATCTGTAAAAATGATACATCAGTCTCTCCCAGCTCACCAAAATAAATACAACCTGCTGGCAAAAGCCAGTCCCAAATGTAAAAGTACAACCGTCTGAGGAAACATAGGTACATCAACAGTCCAGCTAACACGCTCATCCTGCCTCGAGATCTATCTACTCAGTCGTCATCTCTCCTCGACCCGCCGCTGAAAACCCAGCAGCACCCGCAGAAGACACTGCAAAACAAGGAAGAAGAAAAAGAAGAAGGAAGAATGGGGGTGAGAACTACTAGTAAACCAGTAGCCTCCCCTAGTGGGTAAAACATCAAACTCTGACACACCCACTAGGTCTACCAGAGGCAAAAGGGGAAAGAAGAGTGGTAAGAAATAATGACTGCCGAAGAAATGAAACTACCACTACAATGCCTCTAAAACACAGTCCTAGACTGAAATATCCGTATGCGACAATAACCAACCGTCCCAGATGAACCCAATCTGTACCGTCCTCATCATCGGGCAAGTAAGCCGCGCCGATGTGATAGCAAAGCTCCTGCTGCCGCCCTCATCATCGGGCAAATAAGCCGCGCCGATGTGATAGCAAAACTGTCCATAACTGTCTGGCCCCGGCCTCCGGAGAGGAACTCGAGGGGAGCGACCCGATTTCTTTTTCCTGGATAGTGGATTTTTGAGACTGTCGGAGCACATGTTACAGCGGTCAGTGTGGTGGTAGGTTTGAGTCGTTCCGGGCTCTTGGGTTCGTATCTTTTGATACGAGAGGATTTCCCTCCGTGGTGGGTAGTGCTTTTGCTTCATTGCTCGGGTTAGGGGTAGGACGGTTACCAGGTGTTCGGGAGGTCATATTCCCGATCTGCGGCACGTGGGGGATAGTTGTTGGTCCTGCCCGGTGCAGCTTGAGTCCTGGATTTTGCCGGTAGACCTGAGGGTCTTGACTCAGCTGCGGGATGTTGTTGTGGTACCTGTTGGGCTGGCTGGTTCGGTTTTTCTTTCGCGACGGCTGATTATGCCGTGAGGACGGTTTTCGTGGGGAGCCAGGCCCGGAGGTATTGGTGTACTTGGGTTACTTGAGGGTTATCTTCGCCTCTATAGTTTTGACTTCGGGAGCGAGGCGGGTGTTTCACAGTGGATGAGTAGACTCTTGGCTGGTGTGGTTGAGGGACCTACGGCGGCGCTGGGACTCGGGGATACCCCCTTTGGTTGCGAGTTCCCAGCTGTTCTCCTATTGGAGTGGTCTTGCATGTCACTAGTTTGGGAGTTGAGGACACAACTCCAGGATTCGATGTTTTGGAAGTTTGTCAGATCAAGTGTGTCGCCTTTGGGGCGCCGGTGCTATTCGAGTTGTGGAAGGTTGGTTCACTTCGGCTTTGCGTGGATCCCCGGGAATTAGATGAAGTGACCATCTGGAGCTAGCACCCCTGTCGAGCATGGTGGATTTGCAGTCTGGTTTTTTTCGGCTGCATATGGCTGTGTGTTGATGCCGGAGAGTTGGGGAATGGCTTCTACACCCCGACGGTTTAAAGATTAGAGATCAGAGTCTACGTGATCAGTTGGGGGACTTATATTAGATACCTTGGGAGTACAGAGGTATTGGGATCAAGCTTTTGTGCTGATGGACTTGTGGTTGGATTATCTGAGGCTGAGGAGGAGCGGATGCGTTTACCGATGTGGACTACTTGGTAGCTCGAGCGGTTAGCCCAGCTGTACTTGGATGAGGTGGTGCGGTTTTCTGGAATGCCCGCCTCTATTTTGTTCTAATTAGAGACCCGAGGGTTGTATCGCGTCTCTGGAGGAGGTATTAGCCAGCCTTGGGAGCTTGAGTGGTGGATGATTGGATCTTTACCCCCTCTATTTGGTTGAGGCTCCAGGTTGAGGATTGATTTTAGTTTCGAGGACGAAACTTTCTTTTAGTGGGGGAGGATGTGATGACCTGGATCTCTGCAGAGCTGCGGTAGAGTCATTGGTGACTTCGGGGGAGCCTGTACTGTGTTTCGGGAAGTGGTTGTGCCTGATTGGTCACGAGTGTTGGACCTCGAGCTTTATTGGATCACGGGGGTGATCGGCTGGCCCCGTCGGATGTTTAGAAGTGTTTTCGCGCAAATCGGATATCAAATTTGGACTCGGCGTGAAATTCGGATTAAAAATACCCTTCCGGGAGCCCCCGGCAAATTTTAGGATTTGAATTTGGCAAAACGGACGCCGGATTTGGAATCAGCGCGCGAAAACGGTCAAGATGGGCTATTTACTTGATGTTTTTGGGTTGGCGGTTACTGTTCACGCCGGAACAGTGCTTCCGGCGATCGCCGGCGGCGGCCGGCGGCGGCGGGCAGCGGCGGAAGGCGGCGGAGGGCGGCGGGCAGGCGACTAGCGGCCGCGGGCAGGCGCTGAGGGCGCGGGCAGGGGCGCGGTCCACCGCGGGGGTCGTGCACCGGAGGCGGGCCACGTGGCGGCTTCTGGTTGGCCGGCGCAGCAGGCGCGGTCCACGGAGTTTGGGCCCGGGTGCACGGTGAACCGAGTGGACACGTGGCAGGTGGTTATTGGTTCGGTGTGGTGCGCTCGGTCCACGCAACCGGCGGAGACGGTGACCGGGGCAGGTGGCCGTACGCCCGGGTCAGCCGGCGACGTGCGCGGTGCACGGCGCACCGTGCGCGGTGCACGGCCTGTCGGGGCCACGTGGCGCGCCACCGTTGGCTGGTGCAGGTGCGCCGGGTGCAGCGGGGCCTGGGGGAGTGCTGGGCTGGGCTGTGCGGTGGGCCGGGCCGCACTGTGCGCGCCCGGAAATCCTTGGGCCGGGCCGCACTGTAGCCGCCCGAAAGTGGGCCTGGGCACTGTAGGCGCCCGAATGTGGGGACTTGGATGGAATTATTTGATTTGTTTTTCAGCCTATATAAATAGTGCAATCCGAGCCTCCTTCTTTCCCTTTTATCTCCCAACCGAGCCTCTTCAGCCCAAGCACATTTCTAGCAAAAATCTTCATCTCTAAGTCCTGGATCTCCCTGCCAAGTTTCAAGAGTTTTGGAGGCACGAATCCCGAGGTTCCCCATTTTACGGTGCGGCGCGACGTTGCTTCCTAGTGTCCTTCTTCGGCGCAGCGATCGTATTTTTGCTCTCCTGGGCTACCCCGACATCATTTTCCTGTGATTCTTGCACCAGTGGACTCCTAAGAGGTAGGACTTCATCTTTCGTTTTGGTCGCGCTTTCCCGTTTCGAGGTTTTGGCACGGTTCCCGAGGCAAACAGTGACCCCTTATTCTGGATGGATTTTCTTGACAGCAGCGGAGTATTTCGGCCATATCTTTGCGCACGAGCGTCTGACGGAAACGAGCTTATACAACTTTTTCATCTACGGATCGCAAGGAACGCGCTCGTATTTTTATTGGATTTTTGTGAATTTTATTTCGAGGTGAAAATTAATGATTTCTCTGTGAACAGTAATCAGTCCTTAATACAGATTTTTGTGTGAGTGTGCCCCCTTGCCGAATTTTTATCTTGATGTACAGAACTCGGATTTGGGCGTGCAAGGTACCGTTTCGAAGCTATCGACGCGAGGATCGCCGTGATATTTTTATTGGAATTTTCTGGACATTTGCTGCAGGTGATAATTTGACAGTTTGGTACTCGTGATTGTATGTGGTAATTAGTGCTGAATTTGGGAGTCTAGTGTAATTAGTGGGTTTCTTGATGTACCAGGAGTGTTACGGGTGTGCTAAAATTGTGGGAGCGAGGATTTGGAATTTTGGTATTTTCTGACTGTACGAGTTGGACAGTTGCGCTTCAGGTGGGTGGTTGCTATATCCCTCTTTTCTGACTCCCTCACTAGGAATATTAGAGTGATCATCTTTGGACATTATGATTGATAATTGCTATTCTCATGAGCACATCATGTTGGAAATGTTATTAGAGCATCACTATGTGGGACACATAATTGAATATTAATTGGGACTTATTCATACCTGTGTGGAATCATGGATTACCTTGTTAGCACTTAACCTTGCATGTGGAATTATTTATTATATTTGATCCAGATGATTTATCCTGATAGTGGTTTTACTGGAGGATATGTACATGCATAGGTGGATGATTTATGTGAGATTAATCTGGTGGATATAGCATGTTGGAACAGGATTATTGGGACACTTTCTTTTATCGCTCTTGAGAACTTATGCATGCTTGTTTGGTCACCTAGATAGGCCACCTTTTTCTGCTACACTTTCATGCTGGAACTTGACTTAGGAGAAACCATGTTTGTTTTCTTTTCTCCTTCTTATTTAGACCTTTGAGTCTGGTTGCTCGGGTTCGAGCAGGGGTTTGGGATAGTGTAGCGAGGACCTGAGGGTTAGTGACAGGTTGTATTTGATTATGGGTTGCGGGATTATAGCGGCTACCGCGGACAGTAGGCGGTTGACCGGATGTCGGATGTGGGACATGATTGTGATTGTGGGTATTGCGGCGATCGCGGATTTTGGGCGATCGACCGGATGTTCATTGTGCATCAGATTGGGGGATCTGTGTTTCTTTTAGTGGAGGGTGTGTTCCACTGGGGCTTTTCAGTTGTGATCTACTCCTGCTTTTGATATGGATCTTACCGGCGCGGTTATTGCCCGGTAGTGTTTTGATATGGATTTTACCGGCGCGGTTATTGCCCGGTAGTGCTTTCCTCGAGTGGGTCGCTCCCCTCGAGTTCCCCTCCGGAGGCCGGGGTCGGACAGTTATTGACGGTTTCGCTATCACATCGGCGCGGCTTATTTGCCCGATGATGAGGGCGGCGGCAGGAGCTTTGCTATCACATCGGCGCGGCTTACTTGCCCGATGATGAGGGCGGTACAGATTGGGTTCATCTGGGACGGGTGGTTATTGTTGGATATGGTTATTCCAGTTTAGGACTGCATTTTAGAGGCATAGTAGTGGTAGATCTCCCTTTTTCAGCAGTTTCATTTCTTACCACTCTTCTTTCCTTTTCGCCTCTGGTAGACCTAGTGGGTGCGTCAGAGTTTGAGGTTTTACCCACTAGGGGAGGCTACTGGTTTACTAGTAGTTCTCACCCCCATTCTTCTTTCCTCTTTTTCTTCTTCCTTGTTTTGCAGAGTCTTCTGTGGGTGCTGCTGGACTTTCAGTGGCGGGTCGAGGAGAGAGGACGGCTGTGTAGATAGATCTCGAGGCAGGATGAGCGTGTTAGCTGGACTGTTGGTGTACCCAGGTTTTCCTCAGACGGTTGTACTTTCACTTTTGGGACTGGCTTTTGCCAGCAGGTTGTATTTATTTTTTGTGAGCTGGGAGAGACTGATGTATCATTTATACTGATGTATTGTATTTTATTTCCAGCTTCAGTCTGAGATGTATTAGTTTTAGTTCAGCTCTGTTTTTATTGCTCTTTTATTATATCTTTTATATCTGAGCAGGTTGTTGCGCTTCGTGTACACGGGAAATACCGTGTGCACGGCGGATCTGTAGACGGGCCCGGGTTCTGGTTTACACCCGGGGCGTGACAGATTAGGTGGTATCAGAGCTTAGGGATAGGTCAGTTGGGACTTAGGAAACCCTAGGCTTTTGGCGGACCCTAGGATGTTAGGGCGTGAGAGACGCGACATTTTGCGAAAGTCGGTGATTTGTTTGTTTGACTCTTCCTGTGAGTGAAGAGGGATCGACATATCCTATTTTTGTGGGACAGTATGTTGGCTGCAGACAACATAAAGTTACAAAAATAGGGGGATGTCTTTGACTTTCGCTAGATTGGGTCGAGTGTTGGGGTGTGCTGATTTGCGGTTTTGTCGTGGTGAGCGGTGTCTCCCCGACGTTGGGCCCTGACCCGGGTGCACCTTGGTGCGGCAGTTGGGTCTGGGCTGGTTGTTTCGGGCCGGATACCCAGATTGGGGTCTGAGAGCTCCGGACCCGAAGGGTAGTAGTGTTGGGTGGCAGATCAGCATTGCAGTGGCACAGTTGTCGGAGCAGCGCAGTGGCACAGTTGTCGGAGCAGTGACACAGTTGTCGGAGCAGCGCAGTGGCACAGTTGTCGGAGTAGCGAGTAGCCCCCTCCGTGCCGACGTTTAGTGTTGAGGCACCGAGGCAGGGTGGATAGTTGACAGCGGGTAAGCTGTGGGATTGCGTCGATCGAGTGAGCCAGTTTTGGCGGATGAGTCGCCCCGATTTGTGGGATTGAGAATGGAGCCTTTGGAGGCAGGGTCTTGATCGGTGGGGGATTGAGAGTACTAGGGACGCCTCATTGGAGTAGGCGCCGGGTGTGGAGCGTGGCATTGTAGTTCCTTTGGATTGGGGGGGATCTGCCGCCTGAGGTGAGTTCGGATTGAGGCGCTTGGCGCCGGATGTTGGAGGACAGGTCAGTCGGATGAGGCATTCCCGATTTCTTTTTCCTAGATAGTGGATTTTTGAGACTGTCGGAGCACATGTTACAGCGGTCAGTGTGGTGGTAGGTTTGAGTCGTTCCGGGCTCTTGGGTTCGTATCTTTTGATACGAGAGGATTTCCCTCCGTGGTGGGTAGTGCTTTTGCTTCATTGCTCGGGTTAGGGGTAGGACGGTTACCAGGTGTTCGGGAGGTCATATTCCCGATCTGCGGCACGTGGGGGATAGTTGTTGGTCCTGCCCGGTGCAGCTTGAGTCCTGGATTTTGCCGGTAGACCTGAGGGTCTTGACTCAGCTGCGGGATGTTGTTGTGGTACCTGTTGGGCTGGCTGGTTCGGTTTTTCTTTCGCGGCGGCTGATTATGCCGTGAGGACGGTTTTCGTGGGGAGCCAGGCTGTCACGCCCCGGGGTCGAAACTGCGACCCGGGCTCGCCAACAGATCCGCCACCTATGCCAAACCCGCATAGGCGAAGCGTCCTACCTGCAAGAAAAGTACTACAGCTAAACAGATATCAGAGCTAAAAAATAAAAACCTGCTGTATAACTAAAAACAATCACTGTACAACTGGAAATAATACAACAATGTCCGCCTCCCAAAAGAGTAATAATAATACAATATCCTCAAATACAAGCTCTGAACCTAACCGGGAGGTAACTCCAATAAATACATCAGTGTACAGTCTCTCAATACATGATATATCCTCACCACATCAGTCTCTCAAACGAGGAAAATAAAACAACTAATCTACTGAAGCTCTCCTCTGAAGGGGTACCGCTACTCTCCAAACATGGGTAGGGATCTAGCTCGCGACTCCCTCGCCTCGATCAACAACCGCAGAATCAGCAACACCCGCTAAGACTCTGCAAAGCAAAGGAGAGGAAGGAAAAAGAAGGGGGAAAACCCCCAAAGGGTGTGAGAACTACACCAAAAAAAAAGGGAGTTCTCAGTGGGTACCACCGCCAGAACCGACGGTCTGCCCACCAAGTCCTCAAGAGACAAAAACTAACCAAAGCCGTAAAGACAGATAAAAGAAGCTGGAGCCTCTCAACAGCTATCCTGCCCCTAAGCTTGCTATGCCTGCCATGCCTGCCTATGCCTGCCCTGCCTGCCTATGCCTACTATGCCTGCCATGCCTGCCTGCCTGCCATGCCTGCCTATACCTGCCATGCCTGCCTATGCCTACTATGCCTGCCATGCCTGCTTGCCTGCCATGCCTGCCTATGCCTGCCTTCCTGCCATTCCTGCCCTGCCTGCCTATGCCTACTATGCCTGCCATGCCTACCTGCCTGCCTATGCCTGCCTTCCTGCCATGCCTGCCCTGCCTGCCTATGCCTACTATGCCTGCCATGCCTACCTGCCTGCCTATGCCTGCCTTCCTGCCATGCCTGCCCTGCCTGCCTATGCCTACTATGCCTGCCTTGCCTGCCTGCCTGCCTATGCCTGCCTATGCCTGCCTTCCTGCCATGCCTACTCTGCCTGCCTATTCCTACTATGCCTGCCATGCCTGCCTGCCTGCCTTGCCTGCCTATACCTGCCATGCCTGCCTATGCCTACCATGCCTGCCATGCCTACCTGCCTGCCTATGCCTGCCTTCCTGCCATGCCTGCCCTGCCTGCCTATGCCTACTATGCCTGCCTTGCCTGCCTGCCTGCCTATGCCTGCCTATGCCTGCCATGCCTGCCTGCCTGCCCTGCCTGCCTATACCTGCCATGCCTGCCTATAACGGTCAACAACTCACAAAGACCTTGGGACCACCGTATCCCCAAACGGTTCCCAACAACACTAGCACTGGTCCAAACACCGTCACTAGACTCCACTCGGTCCCCCTGACACGAGTGCAACTATAAAGCAAATGTCTGTAATAAGCCCAATCTAATGCCACCAGTAGAACTGGTACTGCCTGCTCTGCCGCGACGGGTATGCCAGCCTACGCATAACACCGAAGCAAAGGAGTCCCAAGGACTCGAAGTCTGTCAGCCGCGCACTCCGGAGTGGCACTCGTGGGGAGCGACCCACACGAGAAAAGCATCTCAGTAACACAAGTATCATAAATCAGCAGGACTGGATCATAACTCGGATCAAAGTGGGAAACTCTGTCCACTAGAGAAATCAGATACCCAATCTGGTGCGTAAATAAATGTCCGGTCAACCGCCCAATATTCGCGGTTGCCGCAAAGCCCCACCACTAGTCCAACCTGTCCCAGACACCAAGTCCCGACTACACTACCCAGAACCCCTGCTCGAATCTGAGCAACACAGACCACCTGACTAACAAAGAAAGAGAAAAGGATAACATGGTTTCTCCTAAGTCAAGTTCCAAAAGTAGTGCAGCGGTAAAAGATGGCCTAACTACATGTCCATGCACGCATGCTTTGTTCTCAGAAATAATAAAAGTGGGTGAAGCATAAATTAGTAAAGCATGCTAAAACATTCCTACTATGGTATACCAATCTCACCCAAGTGGGCCATTCCTTGCTTACCTCTCGCTCATATCGGTGGTACACCAAATACGCCCGTTATCGATCATAGAGGGGTGATATCCCCACATGTGCACATACATTCACCAAGATATAAAAACCTTATACAGTTACTAAATTAAGCTTACCCACCTGAAGTGCTCAATCCAAGGCAAACCTGGAGTCGGTGAAGAACGTGGCCACTTGCACGCACAATCCGCTGAATTCGTATCCAAGGTACATGTCGCGCAAACCTCGGCTCCAAGCAGTGTTCCGCAAACACTCACGAATCCGCGCGCAAAACGATGCGCGGCCACCAAACCTGCACGCAAAATGGTGCACGCCATTAGAAACCTGCACGCAAAACGGTGCGCGCCAACACGACCTGCACGCAAAACGGTGCACGTACCTCGAATCTGCACGCAAAACGGAGTCCGCACGCAAAACGGAGCACGGTGCCGGAGTCCGCACGCAAAACGGAGCACGGTGCCGGAGTCCGCACACAAAACGAAGTCCGCACGCAAAACGGTGCACGGTGCCGGAGTCCACACGCAAAACGGAGCACGGTGCCGGAGTCCGCACGCAAAACGGAGTCCGCACGCAAAACGGAGCACGCCGTCGGGGTCCGCACGCAAAACGGTGCAGTAAAAATACGGTCCCTAACACAGATAAGAACAAGGGGGTTAATTACAGTCCAAACGAACGCCCCAAAACTGTGCCAAAAACACCGTAAAAATAACACATGGGACCTACCCGACTGCGCCGCTGATGCCGAAACTGCTCCGTTGGAACACCTCGCGCGTTCCGCGAGGTCCACGGCGCGCCGCCGCACAACCCACAACCTCCCTCCTCACTCTCTCTCGCTCTCGGTTGAAGAAGAAAGAAAAAGAGGAGGAGAAATGGTGGTGCGGGGAGGAAGAAGAAGAAGAAAAGAGGAGAAAGAGAAAGGGGCGGTCCACGGCTCACGGTGCACGGTGGACCGGCCAATGGGGGAGCCCCCAGCCGCGGTCCACGGCACACAGGCGCGTGCACCCGGCGCAGGCACACGCCTGCCCGTCCACGCGGCCGCGTCACCGCGCGCCACGCGGCACGCGACAGTCACGCGCCACACGGGCGCGTGACACCGAGCGCCCGCTCCCCTTTCCGCGCGGCCGCCAACGGGGGCCCGCCACGTGGCGGCCCCTGCGTTGACCCGCGCAGGTGCGCGCTTTCCCCACGCGCAGCTGCGCCTCGCGCAGTGTGCCGCCGCGCTCCGAGCCGCGCGACGCCGCCTCGGTTTCCGTGCCGTCGCCACGCCTCGGGATTCGTGCCACGTCGCCTCGAAAAACGCGCACTTCACCCGGGCTCCAAAACAAACAAGTAAATAGTCCATTCCTAGCGATTTCGCGCGCTGAATCCAAATACGGTGTCCGATTCTCCAAATTCTCATCCGAAAATTTGCCGAAAGTCCCCGGAAAGCTCACTTGATCCGATTTTCGCGCCGGGTCCATTCCTAAAGTCCGATTTGCCAAATTCCAGCTCTAAAATTGCCGAAGGCATCCGGAGAGGTGATCCTTTATCGAAACTTCGCCCCGATTCCAATTTTAATATCCATTGCGCGCGAAACCACTTCTAAGCATTCAATGGGGCCATCTGGCTACTCTCGTGATCCAATCAACACACCGAGTCCATCAAAAGTATCCAATTGGTGTACAAACGCCACCGACACGCCACATAGGCCTCCAGAAGCTGCTGGTCAGCCAGTAATCACCTCGTGGGGATCCAGGTCCTCACATCCTCCCCCACTAAAGAAAGTTTCGTCCTCGAAACTAGCTCAATTCCACTAGGAGTCACAAACACCAAGGATAAGTACTCAATATCATCATCTCCAACTCCAAGTTGCTGCTCACTACCCGTGACCACTCCTCAACAACAACAACAATAGCTACAACCAGCACGGCATAGCCCGATTGCGCAACCTCTAATCTCACGAGCCAGAATTCGCAACGGGCGTCCCTCGTACTCCAAACATTCCTAGATCACAAATGGGGCGAGTCAGTCACGGGCGAGGGATCCAAAAACATAACCTTCCGGAGCTGAGACATGAAATACAACCGGGGTTCCAACAAAGTTGGGGGAAACCAGATAACCGCCAGTGCAACACACACCAAACCATAACCTGAGTCAACTCAACCAAGGCAACCCGAAGCACACCCACACGACTAACCAATAAGGAAAAGAGCCCTAATAAGGAGGGGTCCTCACTCGGTCACTCCCGAATCTTGACCATCCGAGTGAATTACTCAGCCGCGGTCTAACATCCAAGGAAACCCTCAGGGACACAACCACAAGCCATGTTTGCCCCAATAGTCCACACAACGCCAGCTGTGGAATTATCAAACTCATCCCCAGACAGCTTTCTTGCGCCAGGTATCCGCCATCACAGTGGCCCTGTCGGGGTAATCCAAAATCACCCGAGTGGGCTACTCAACCGCAGACTACCCTCAAAAGGGATCCTCAAGAGACACAATCTCATGCCACAGTTGGTCACATAACATGCCAACAAAACCCCAACAGTAATTCCACAGTCGCTTTAGGAGGCATCACTAAAACTCACAGATATCTCTCCCAACACTGGAAATACTAGCATTGGCGCTGGTAGCAATCACATCATCCGATTACCAAGCTTTCTTGGCACTACCCAGTCCAAGAAACTCCTCACCTCGACAATAGTTGTCGATCTCGGCCAATTCCCAAATAGTATCCATATTGGCCGAAATTCCACCGCCGCCCCTACGGCTAACACAAGGTGACCCAAGAAGGTACGCTTCTGAAGCTAAAACTTGTACCTCAATAACTTGGCATACAGCTTCATCCACAGAGGCATGGTAGCACATCCACGAGTGCTCCACGTACTCCAGGTCGCTCTGGGAGTAAATCATAATATCCTTGGGGGAACACCACTCCCAAATCGTCCAAGTACAACTGGGACGCACAATTTCTCAAATCTCATAGACAACGGGACATTAATTATTCCGTTTGGCCTCACCATGCTCTCATAATACCCTTACCGTGTCCCGAACGCCATCTAGGCGAAGTCCTCGGCTGTCTGATTCCGAGTAGGTACTCGCATCATACTCTAACTGCCGGAGTATAACTTCATCAAAAGGTCCTAGATACCACCCGGACCTGTCTACACTCGAACCATAAAAGGACCCTCACAGTCGTGTATCAACGACGTGGCATCACCACCGTATACCAACGGCGTGGCATCACCGCCGTATACCAACGGCGTGGCACTAGGTCAAACAGACCCCTCGATCCATCAGATCCTGCAACTGCGCCATCAGCTCTCTCAGCTCTACAGGCGATATCCAATGAGGTGCTGTCGAGGGTGGCGCGGTTCCCCGAACCACGTCAAACGCAATCTCTATCTCCCTAACCGGCGGCATTATCAACAGCTCAGGTGAAATCACACCCGGGATCTCATGAGCAACAAGGATATTCCTGAGTCCCGGTGCCGCCGTAAGCACCTCTCACACTGTCGCTAAAACCTGTGTGCTCGAACAATCTCAACAAGCAAGCCTTCTCTTGTCCGCCTTGCCGAAGATCAAAGTCCTCTCTCGCCGCAGTCAAACATTCTGTGGCATTGTGCAAATCAATCTCAAGCACAGGGTCGAAACACCGAATTGCCACAATTTCCAATAATTCTGCCGGTAACTCGCGGTCTCGGCCGCACTGGACATGATCCAAAAGCCTCCTCCACGTGCACAACAACAACAGGAACCTGTACCTCTAGTGCACGTGGTAACAAATCTGCCTCTAGCCCATGCAAGAGTGGAACATGCTCTAACTCCGACTACTGTGGTGAAATCCCACCTGCGACACTCGATCCACTACCGTGGCGCCCTCCAACCGGGCGGCACAGATTCATCCCCTCGATGCAAGTGGTTGTCGCTCAATCTGCCTGAAAATCAGGACCATCCACAAGGGAGTACGACCTCTGTCTCAGCTCACATTGAGGCGACGAATAAGGTCCTCCGCAGATAACAAATCCACGCTACCGCTGCGCCACTCTGATATAGATGCCGATGCGGCCATCGGGTTCCACCCGATCTCTGGCATCTCGGGAACCCGTCATCCTGGGAAAGAAATCAGAAATGCCTCTGCCGGCCGATCTGTCCTCCATCACCCGGTGCCAAGCGCCAAAATCCAGAACTCGCCTCTGGCGGCAGATCCCTATCCAAAGGAACTGCAGCGCCACGCTCTATACACAATGCCTACTCCAACGAGGCGTCAAAACCTATAACGGAGGGACTGAATAAACTGAAAGGTATCCTGGCGCAATCCACTCCCAGATACACATATCCTGTGTGCCTCGTCCCTCTAACCTGGAGCGCGCAGTTCAACAACTGCATAAACTCTCTAGCACATGGAGGCTCTCGTTTAATCACACCACCACCACCAACCACGACTCTGCCTCCAAAGGCTCCAAACTCAATCTCACGAGTCGGGGTGGTTCATCTGCCGAATCTGGCTCAATAGATCGATCATGTCCCCCCAGCTCACCGGCTGTCCACTATCCACCCTGCCTCGGTGCCTCGGCACTAAACATTGGCACAGAGAGGGCTACTCACTCCATCGGTGCCACAAAAATCCCCGCCCCTGAGGGTACTACAACCGGGTGGTCTCAGAAGGAAGCACTATCAAGCTGCCCGTTGCTCCGACAACGGTGTCACTAGAACCAGCTGCTCGCTCACTCTGCCGCTGATAAACCTCAGACAATCCTGTCATCAGGGTCCGGAGTTCTCTGACCTCAACCCGGGTATCCGGCCCAAAACCAACCGCTCAAGCTCAACTGCCATGACAGGATGCACACGGGTCAAAACCCAGCGTCGGGGAGACACCGCTCGCCACGACGAAACCACAAAACAGCACACAAAAGCCACTCGACCCAATCCAGCGAAAGTCTAAAGCATGTCACCCATTCCACAGCATTATGTTGTCTGCAGCCAACATAATCACCTAGGAGAATAAACATGACAATCACTCCTCCCGTCCCTTGGGAGAGGTATAAAACTCAATCAGGACTCTCGCTAAAAGTCACGACTCTCACGAAGTCAACCAAGGGTCAAACCATAAGCCTAGGGTTTCTAAGTCCACCATGACCTACAACCTAGGCTCTGATACCACTCTAATCTGTCACGCCCCGGGGTCGAAACTGCGACCCGGGCTCGCCAACAGATCCGCCACCTATGCCAAACCCGCATAGGCGAAGCGTCCTACCTGCAAGAAAAGTACTACAGCTAAACAGATATCAGAGCTAAAAATAAAAACCTGCTGTATAACTAAAAACAATCACTGTACAACTGGAAATAATACAACAATGTCCGCCTCCCAAAAGATAATAATAATACAATATCCTCAATACAAGCTCTGAACCTAACCGGGAGGTAACTCCAATAAATACATCAGTGTACAGTCTCTCAATACATGATATATCCTCACTACATCAGTCTCTCAAACGAGGAAAATAAAACAACTAATCTACTGAAGCTCTCCTCTGAAGGGGTACCGCTACTCTCCAAACATGGGTAGGGATCTAGCTCGCGACTCCCTCGCCTCGATCAACAACCGCAGAATCAGCAACACCCGCTAAGACTCTGCAAAGCAAAGGAGAGGAAGGAAAAAGAAGGGGGAAAACCCCCAAAGGGTGTGAGAACTACACCAAAAAAAGGGAGTTCTCAGTGGGTACCACCGCCAGAACCGACGGTCTGCCCACCAAGTCCTCAAGAGACAAAAACTAACCAAAGCCGTAAAGACAGATAAAAGAAGCTGGAGCCTCTCAACAGCTATCCTGCCCCTAAGCTTGCTATGCCTGCCATGCCTGCCTATGCCTGCCCTGCCTGCCTATGCCTACTATGCCTGCCATGCCTGCCTGCCTGCCATGCCTGCCTATACCTGCCATGCCTGCCTATGCCTACTATGCCTGCCATGCCTGCTTGCCTGCCATGCCTGCCTATGCCTGCCTTCCTGCCATGCCTGCCCTGCCTGCCTATGCCTACTATGCCTGCCATGCCTACCTGCCTGCCTATGCCTGCCTTCCTGCCATGCCTGCCCTGCCTGCCTATGCCTACTATGCCTGCCATGCCTGCCTGCCTGCCTATGCCTGCCTTCCTGCCATGCCTGCCCTGCCTGCCTATGCCTACTATGCCTGCCTTGCCTGCCTGCCTGCCTATGCCTGCCTATGCCTGCCTTCCTGCCATGCCTACTCTGCCTGCCTATTCCTACTATGCCTGCCATGCCTGCCTGCCTGCCTTGCCTGCCTATACCTGCCATGCCTGCCTATGCCTACCATGCCTGCCATGCCTACCTGCCTGCCTATGCCTGCCTTCCTGCCATGCCTGCCCTGCCTGCCTATGCCTACTATGCCTGCCTTGCCTGCCTGCCTGCCTATGCCTGCCTATGCCTGCCATGCCTGCCTGCCTGCCCTGCCTGCCTATACCTGCCATGCCTGCCTATAACGGTCAACAACTCACAAAGACCTTGGGACCACCGTATCCCCAAACGGTTCCCAACAACACTAGCACTGGTCCAAACACCGTCACTAGACTCCACTCGGTCCCCCTGACACGAGTGCAACTATAAAGCAAATGTCTGTAATAAGCCCAATCTAATGCCACCAGTAGAACTGGTACTGCCTGCTGTAGAATACCAGGATTTCGGATAGCGCACCAACCTCGCAAGATGGCGTGGTGCGTAGAAATTGCCTCGAGCGTGTCCCATATGTGTTTACAGATGAGTTCGGGTCGACTCGGATCTTCGCGGAAGCCCCAGGTTGATTCGGTGTTTTCCGGGCATTGTCCGCCGTTAGAGGACTGGTTTCGGGGAAGCCTCGACTTCACAGCGGAGTGCAGAAATATTGGGAACACTTGGAACAGGTGTAGTTTAAGTTTACAGCGGAGTTCGGGAGGTTCCGGACTGACGCGTAGGACCCGAGGGCGAAAAGTGAGTCGGAATTGATGATTTTGGAGCCGATTTTTGGACAAAGAACCCCGACTCAACGGTTGAGCTTTTTGAGGAGAAAAAGCTATGGGCATATGTATTTTTAGATTACAGGGGGGTTCGGGAGGTTTCGGGCCGGTGCGGAGACCCCGAAGGCAAAAAGTGATTTGGAGTTGGCCTAATTTGGATTAATTAAATTATTTATTTAATATTTGTTTTTTTGTTTAGCCTGTGTTGAAGCAATGGATTAAATGAATGTATGAAGTGGGTTAGTGGAGGAGATATTTTAGTTATTGGGTTATTTTATTTCCCTCTGCTACAGCTACCTCCAACCCTTAGCCACTAATTAGGTTGCTTTAATTAGAGAGTGCCACCTCATCGCCTCCTTCTTTAGCTTGCAAACAGAGGGAAAGTGAGTGAACGAAGGAAAAAGGGAGGAATTGTTTAAGAGTGATGTTGGGAACTTCCTGCTTGGAGCCTTGAGGGGCCGACCGGAGAGCGCGACGGCGGCGCGCGTTGGCTTTGCGAGAAAGGTTAGTGCAGTTTTTTTTAGAGAGAGAGAGAGAGAGAGAAGCTTGGACGGTTTTAATATGGTTTTTTTTTTTGGTTTCCTCTTTTCTCTCTCGCAGGATGGTTTTTCAGCGCAATTTTTCTGCCAGGTTACTGCGGAGCCGAGCCGAGTGCGCGCGCGCGGATGTTTTTTCGGTGAGAGGGCTGTGTGTGTGGGTGCTATGGAGTTGAGCGTGGCTGAGGCTTGGGACTTTGGAATTTATAGAGCATTGTGTGGATTTGTGTTTCTAAATATGTGAGCTGGCAATTTAATTGTGAGGTGAGCTTGGAGTTTGTGTATATGTGGACTTAATTAATCGTGTGCATTTGGAGCTGTTTGAGTGTATAAATGGAGCTTACAGAATAATTTTTGTGAGTGTATGTGTTTGATTTGGGTGGTTTTTGTGAAAGAATTTATGGACAATCAGTGTGTGTGTGCTGTGTGTATGTGAGCAGGAGACTTGGTGAACGAATTGGAGATTGTAATTTTTGTGTGCTGAGAGCCTAGTGTGTGAGGGATTGATGTAAGTGGGCTTTTTGAGTGTATTTTAGAAGATGGTTTTATGTATTCTTATTTGTGCTGCTTGTGGGTTGTGAATTAGCAAAGAAGGTGTTGTGGATTGGAATGTATGAGTGTGGACTAATGCAATTGAGGGACATGGAAGCGAATGTTTTTATTTGTGCTGAAGCTTAGTGTTTAAGTGCTGTGGAGAACTTGTGGGGGCTGCACATGTTGGTAATTAGGTGATTTCCTTGTGTGGACTTTAATTAAGGGCATGCATTGGAGCTTACAGTTTTTATGTGTGAGAGTATGTGTTTTTAATGGTGTTAGTGAGCTGGTGGTTTGTGTAATTTGTTAAGAGCGCACCTATTTATTAGTGTGCAGTTATTAATTGGAGGGCTAAGGGTATGTGTTGTGGACTTTAATTAAGAGCATGCATTGGAGCTTACAGTTTTTATGTGTGAGAGTATGTGTTTAATTTGAGATATTCCTTTTTGTGAATAAATTAATAGTGGAATTAGTGTGTGCTTTTGGAAGCTTTTAAATATGCTGATGTTGTGAGTGGAATTAAGTGAATAGTATTATTATGTGGGCATTTGTGGATCTGTAGTGTGCTGAGGTTTTCGTGAAGGCAATAAGGCTTGTGACTTGTGTTGATGCAGAGAGGTGTATGTGGTGAGGAATTATGGGTTTTTGAGGTAAAGTAGACTGTGATCACTTTGTAGCAACTGATGGACTTAGTTTATGTATACTTGTGTGCTGTGGATGTATGGTGTGAGCCGTTGCACGCCGGAATTTTTGTGTGGACTCGCGTGAATTTATTGGAGCTTCCGAGGATTTTTTCGAGTTTCGCGGCACGTTTTTCGAGGGTCGTCAGTTCGAGGTTCCGGCACTTCACCGACTTCAGTAGTTGCCTGCGGAAAGCATTCCAGGTGGGTTGGAATTTCTCCAAAATTTATGGAATGCCCTCTAATGCTTCTGTAAGCATATTGATCATGTTTAGCTTATTTATCATATATTGATCATGATTAGCTGATTATTTATATATTGATAAATCTGATAGTTGCCTAGAAAATTATAGAAATATTTTCCTGAGCCCCTGTTATTTTTTTTATCATGATCTAGAGACCATTCGACACTAGACGGCATATTTTCTTGAGATTTGGGACCTATCTGGACCTTCATAATAATTTTGTAACTGGTTTTAAGTGAAACTCAGATTTTAAAGGGTCTTTAAATTTTTAGAGTATTATGAATGGTCCAGATAGTTCGAGGTGCTTGTATACTCGTGCCGAGGGCCGAGTAGTTTTTTAGAGCATTGTGAGATGACTTTCTAGTGTCATGAGAGAGTTTAGCATTTTTCCAGTTCGGGGGCGGAAGCTATGGGCGGCTACGCCTGTAGCCTGTTCTTGTTTGATAGGGTTGTAGGTGGCAGTCGTTCAGAATTTCCAGGCCTCCCGTGTGAGAGATTGAGAGCTTATTTTCCCTGTTTGGATTACTCTAGATCTTTGGTTGTGTTCATGATTTAGTGGCGGAGGTAGTTCTCCCACTTAGTTTTGAGGATATTTGGGGTTCTGGCAGATCGAGTCGCGGAGGTTTCCGACTCAGCCATGGTCGTGCATTATCAGATTGAGTCGTTGAGGGTTCTCCGACATATAGCTGTGAGAGCGTTTGGGCTATTCAGGTTTGAGTCGAGGTTCTTTTTCCGACTGAGTTGTGCTTTGAGCTTTGAGATACCGATCTGTTTGATCGAGGATTATAGCCTGCTGAGCCTGGCATTTTATGCCAGTTATGCACTTGAGATACTTGAGTTCGCGGGGTCGCTCCCCGTGAGCTACGCTCCGGATGCGATGATGATACCGAGCCTGACGAGGCTGCGATGTGATTACTGAGATAGTCCTTGAGGGACACCCTACGTAAGACCAAGTCCTGTTTGGGCGTAGTGGCAGTAGATGAGCGCAGGTTTGACTTTGACTGGTCCAAAGAGGGACAGTCATTGAGATTGGGTTGATTTGTGTGAGTGAGTTTCATAGCATGTTCACAGATGAGTTTTCCTTTGAGCATGATACTTGAGGCATGTTAGCAGTAGCGAGTGTATGCACATTTCATCATTAGTAGAGTTTCTTGAGCATGATGATTGAGACTTGATAGTTATAGTTCCTTTCAGCTTCTATCTATCTATCTATCTATCTATCTATCTGCATACCTATTTGTTGTGCCTCCGGTAGACTTAGTGGGCATACCGTGGATATTGGGACGGTACCCACTGGGAACTACCTTTGCAGTAGTTCTCACACCCGCTGCGGTGACAGGTTTCCTAGGCTGCTGTTCCGGCTTAGCTCGTGCGGAGACAGCTGATCGAGGTGAGGACGTGGCCATTTAGTTCCTTGCCAGCATTGAGAGTCAGAGGTAGATGTACCATGTATATTTTATGATTCCGCTTTTGTACTGGACATTCTGAGAGATCAGTGAGGATATCTTGTACTTTTCTTTTTTTAGCTGAGATACTTTGTATTGAGATTTTATTTATACCAGATGTTCAGTGGATTTCTGTAGCTATTAGTTCTTTTTCATCTCTGATACATGTTTAGCTATAGATTTCTTGCAGGGTAGACGCTTCGTCTGCGCGGTAGTTTCCGCACAGACGGCGGATCTGTTGGCGAGCCCGGGTCACAGTTCGACCCTGGGGCGTGACACCTGCTCTGCCGCGACGGGTATGCCAGCCTACGCATAACACCGAAGCAAAGGAGTCCCAAGGACTCGAAGTCTGTCAGCCGCGCACTCCGGAGTGGCACTCGTGGGGAGCGACCCACACGAGAAAAGCATCTCAGTAACACAAGTATCATAAATCAGCAGGACTGGATCATAACTCGGATCAAAGTGGGAAACTCTGTCCACTAGAGAAATCAGATACCCAATCTGGTGCGTAAATAAATGTCCGGTCAACCGCCCAATATTCGCGGTTGCCGCAAAGCCCCACCACTAGTCCAACCTGTCCCAGACACCAAGTCCCGACTACACTACCCAGAACCCCTGCTCGAATCTGAGCAACACAGACCACCTGACTAACAAAGAAAGAGAAAAGGATAACATGTTTCTCCTAAGTCAAGTTCCAAAAGTAGTGCAGCGGTAAAAGATGGCCTAACTACATGTCCATGCACGCATGCTTTGTTCTCAGAAATAATAAAAGTGGGTGAAGCATAAATTAGTAAAGCATGCTAAAACATTCCTACTATGGTATACCAATCTCACCCAAGTGGGCCATTCCTTGCTTACCTCTCGCTCATATCGGTGGTACACCAAATACGCCCGTTATCGATCATAGAGGGGTGATATCCCCACATGTGCACATACATTCACCAAGATATAAAAACCTTATACAGTTACTAAATTAAGCTTACCCACCTGAAGTGCTCAATCCAAGGCAAACCTGGAGTCGGTGAAGAACGTGGCCACTTGCACGCACAATCCGCTGAATTCGTATCCAAGGTACATGTCGCGCAAACCTCGGCTCCAAGCAGTGTTCCGCAAACACTCACGAATCCGCGCGCAAAACGATGCGCGGCCACCAAACCTGCACGCAAAATGGTGCACGCCATTAGAAACCTGCACGCAAAACGGTGCGCGCCAACACGACCTGCACGCAAAACGGTGCACGTACCTCGAATCTGCACGCAAAACGGAGTCCGCACGCAAAACGGAGCACGGTGCCGGAGTCCGCACGCAAAACGGAGCACGGTGCCGGAGTCCGCACACAAAACGGAGTCCGCACGCAAAACGGTGCACGGTGCCGGAGTCCACACGCAAAACGGAGCACGGTGCCGGAGTCCGCACGCAAAACGGAGTCCGCACGCAAAACGGAGCACGCCGTCGGGGTCCGCACGCAAAACGGTGCAGTAAAAATACGGTCCCTAACACAGATAAGAACAAGGGGGTTAATTACAGTCCAAACGAACGCCCCAAAACTGTGCCAAAAACACCGTAAAAATAACACATGGGACCTACCCGACTGCGCCGCTGATGCCGAAACTGCTCCGTTGGAACACCTCGCGCGTTCCGCGAGGTCCACGGCGCGCCGCCGCACAACCCACAACCTCCCTCCTCACTCTCTCTCGCTCTCGGTTGAAGAAGAAAGAAAAAGAGGAGGAGAAATGGTGGTGCGGGGAGGAAGAAGAAGAAGAAAAGAGGAGAAAGAGAAAGGGGCGGTCCACGGCTCACGGTGCACGGTGGACCGGCCAATGGGGAGCCCCAGCCGCGGTCCACGGCACACAGGCGCGTGCACCCGGCGCAGGCACACGCCTGCCCGTCCACGCGGCCGCGTCACCGCGCGCCACCGCGGCACGCGACAGTCACGCGCCACACGGGCGCGTGACACCGAGCGCCCGCTCCCCCTTTCCGCGCGGCCGCCAACGGGGGCCCGCCACGTGGCGGCCCCTGCGTTGACCCGCGCAGGTGCGCGCTTTCCCCACGCGCAGCTGCGCCTCGCGCAGTGTGCCGCCGCGCTCCGAGCCGCGCGACGCCGCCTCGGTTTTCGTGCCGTCGCCACGCCTCGGGATTCGTGCCACGTCGCCTCGAAAACGCGCACTTCACCCGGGCTCCAAAACAAACAAGTAAATAGTCCATTCCTAGCGATTTCGCGCGCTGAATCCAAATACGGTGTCCGATTCTCCAAATTCTCATCCGAAAATTTGCCGAAAGTCCCCGGAAAGCTCACTTGATCCGATTTTCGCGCCGGGTCCATTCCTAAAGTCCGATTTGCCAAATTCCAACTCTAAAATTGCCGAAGGCATCCGGAGAGGTGATCCTTTATCGAAACTTCGCCCCGATTCCAATTTTAATATCCATTGCGCGCGAAACCACTTCTAAGCATTCAATGGGGCCATCTGGCTACTCTCGTGATCCAATCAACACACCGAGTCCATCAAAAGTATCCAATTGGTGTACAAACGCCACCGACACGCCACATAGGCCTCCAGAAGCTGCTGGTCAGCCAGTAATCACCTCGTGGGGATCCAGGTCCTCACACAGGCCCGGAGGTATTGGTGTACTTGGGTTACTTGAGGGTTATCTTCGCCTCTATAGTTTTGACTTCGGGAGCGAGGCGGGTGTTTCACAGTGGATGAGTAGACTCTTGGCTGGTGTGGTTGAGGGACCTACGGCGGCGCTGGGACTCGGGGATACCCCCTTTGGTTGCGAGTTCCCAGCTGTTCTCCTATTGGAGTGGTCTTGCATGTCACTAGTTTGGGAGTTGAGGACACAACTCCAGGATTCGATGTTTTGGAAGTTTGTCAGATCAAGTGTGTCGCCTTTGGGGCGCCGGTGCTATTCGAGTTGTGGAAGGTTGGTTCACTTCGGCTTTGCGTGGATCCCCGGGAATTAGATGAAGTGACCATCTGGAGCTAGCACCCTGTCGAGCATGGTGGATTTGCAGTCTGGTTTTTTCGGCTGCATATGGCTGTGTGTTGATGCCGGAGAGTTGGGGAATGGCTTCTACACCCCGACAGTTTAAAGATTAGAGATCAGAGTCTACGTGATCGGTTGGGGGACTTATATTAGATACCTTGGGAGTACAGAGGTATTGGGATCAAGCTTTTGTGCTGATGGACTTGTGGTTGGATTATCTGAGGCTGAGGAGGAGCGGATGCGTTTACCGATGTGGACTACTGGTAGCTCGAGCGGTTAGCCCAGCTGTACTTGGATGAGGTGGTGCGGTTTTCTGGAATGCCCGCCTCTATTTTGTTCTAATTAGAGACCCGAGGGTTGTATCGCGTCTCTGGAGGAGGTATTAGCCAGCCTTGGGAGCTTGAGGTGGATGATTGGATCTTTACCCCCTCTATTTGGTTGAGGCTCCAGGTTGAGGATTGATTTTAGTTTCGAGGACGAAACTTTCTTTTAGTGGGGGAGGATGTGATGACCTGGATCTCTGCAGAGCTGCGGTAGAGTCATTGGTGACTTCGGGGGAGCCTGTACTGTGTTTCGGGAAGTGGTTGTGCCTGATTGGTCACGAGTGTTGGACCTCGAGCTTTATTGGATCACGGGGGTGATCGGCTGGCCCCGTCGGATGTTTAGAAGTGTTTTCGCGCAAATCGGATATCAAATTTGGACTCGGCGTGAAATTCGGATTAAAAATACCCTTCCGGGAGCCCCGGCAAATTTTAGGATTTGAATTTGGCAAAACGGACGCCGGATTTGGAATCAGCGCGCGAAAACGGTCAAGATGGGCTATTTACTTGATGTTTTTGGGTTGGCGGTTACTGTTCACGCCGGAACAGTGCTTCCGGCGATCGCCGGCGGCGGCCGGCGGCGGCGGGCAGCGGCGGAAGGCGGCGGAGCGGCGGGCAGGCGACTAGCGGCCGCGGGCAGGCGCTGAGGGCGCGGGCAGGGGCGCGGTCCACCGCGGGGGTCGTGCACCGGAGGCGGGCCACGTGGCGGCTTCTGGTTGGCCGGCGCAGCAGGCGCGGTCCACGGAGTTTGGGCCCGGGTGCACGGTGAACCGAGTGGACACGTGGCAGGTGGTTATTGGTTCGGTGTGGTGCGCTCTCGGTCCACGCAACCGGCGGAGACGGTGACCGGGGCAGGTGGCCGTACGCCCGGGTCAGCCGGCGACGTGCGCGGTGCACGGCGCACCGTGCGCGGTGCACGGCCTGTCGGGGCCACGTGGCGCGCCACCGTTGGCTGGTGCAGGTGCGCCGGGTGCAGCGGGGCCTGGGGGAGTGCTGGGCTGGGCTGTGCGGTGGGCCGGGCCGCACTGTGCGCGCCCGGAAATCCTTGGGCCGGGCCGCACTGTAGCCGCCCGAAAGTGGGCCTGGGCACTGTAGGCGCCCGAATGTGGGGACTTGGATGGAATTATTTGATTTGTTTTTCAGCCTATATAAATAGTGCAATCCGAGCCTCCTTCTTTCCCTTTTATCTCCCTAACCGAGCCTCTTCAGCCCAAGCACATTTCTAGCAAAAATCTTCATCTCTAAGTCCTGGATCTCCCTGCCAAGTTTCAAGAGTTTTGGAGGCACGAATCCCGAGGTTCCCCATTTTACGGTGCGGCGCGACGTTGCTTCCTAGTGTCCTTCTTCGGCGCAGCGATCGTATTTTTGCTCTCTTGGGCTACCCCGACATCATTTTCCTGTGATTCTTGCACCAGTGGACTCCTAAGAGGTAGGACTTCATCTTTCGTTTTGGTCGCGCTTTCCCGTTTCGAGGTTTTGGCACGGTTCCCGAGGCAAACAGTGACCCCTTATTCTGGATGGATTTTCTTGACAGCAGCGGAGTATTTCGGCCATATCTTTGCGCACGAGCGTCTGACGGAAACGAGCTTATACAACTTTTTCATCTACGGATCGCAAGGAACGCGCTCGTATTTTTATTGGATTTTGTGAATTTTATTTCGAGGTGAAAATTAATGATTTCTCTGTGAACAGTAATCAGTCCCTAATACAGATTTTTGTGTGAGTGTGCCCCTTGCCGAATTTTTATCTTGATGTACAGAACTCGGATTTGGGCGTGCAAGGTACCGTTTCGAAGCTATCGACGCGAGGATCGCCGTGATATTTTTATTGGAATTTTCTGGACATTTGCTGCAGGTGATAATTTGACAGTTTGGTACTCGTGATTGTATGTGGTAATTAGTGCTGAATTTGGGAGTCTAGTGTAATTAGTGGGTTTCTTGATGTACCAGGAGTGTTACGGGTGTGCTAAAATTGTGGGAGCGAGGATTTGGAATTTTGGTATTTTCTGACTGTACGAGTCTGGACAGTTGCGCTTCAGGTGGGTGGTTGCTATATCCCTCTTTTCTGACTCCCTCACTAGGAATGTTAGAGTGATCATCTTTGGAGCATTATGATTGATAATTGCTATTCTCATGAGCACATCATGTTGGAAATGTTATTAGAGCATCACTATGTGGGACACATAATTGAATACTTAATTGGGACTTATTCATACCTGTGTGGAATCATGGATTACCTTGTTAGCACTTAACCTTGCATGTGGAATTATTTATTATATTTGATCCAGATGATTTATCCTGATAGTGGTTTTACTGGAGGATATGTACATGCATAGGTGGATGATTTATGTGAGATTAATCTGGTGGATATAGCATGTTGGAACAGGATTATTGGGACACTTTCTTTTATCGCTCTTGAGAACTTATGCATGCTTGTTTGGTCACCTAGATAGGCCACCTTTTTCTGCTACACTTTCATGCTGGAACTTGACTTAGGAGAAACCATGTTTGTTTTCTTTTCTCCTTCTTATTTAGACCTTTGAGTCTGGTTGCTCGGGTTCGAGCAGGGGTTTGGGATAGTGTAGCGAGGACCTGAGGGTTAGTGACAGGTTGTATTTGATTATGGGTTGCGGGATTATAGCGGCTACCGCGGACAGTAGGCGGTTGACCGGATGTCGGATGTGGGACATGATTGTGATTGTGGGTATTGCGGCGATCGCGGATTTTGGCGATCGACCGGATGTTCATTGTGCATCAGATTGGGGGATCTGTGTTTCTTTTAGTGGAGGGTGTGTTCCACTGGGGCTTTTCAGTTGTGATCTACTCCTGCTTTTGATATGGATCTTACCGGCGCGGTTATTGCCCGGTAGTGTTTTGATATGGATTTTACCGGCGCGGTTATTGCCCGGTAGTGCTTTCCTCGAGTGGGTCGCTCCCCTCGAGTTCCCCTCCGGAGGCCGGGGTCGGACAGTTATTGACGGTTTTGCTATCACATCAGCGCGGCTTATTTGCCCGATGATGAGGGCGGCAGCAGGAGCTTTGCTATCACATCGGCGCGGCTTACTTGCCCGATGATGAGGGCGGTACAGATGGGTTAATCTGGGACGGGTGGTTATTGTTGGATATGGTTATTCCAGTTTAGGACTGCATTTTAGAGGCATAGTAGTGGTAGATCTCCCTTTTTCAGCAGTTTCATTTCTTACCACTCTTCTTTCCTTTTCGCCTCTGGTAGACCTAGTGGGTGCGTCAGAGTTTGAGGTTTTACCCACTAGGGGAGGCTACTGGTTTACTAGTAGTTCTCACCCCCATTCTTCTTTCCTCTTTTTCTTCTTCCTTGTTTTGCAGAGTCTTCTGTGGGTGCTACTGGACTTTCAGTGGCGGGTCGAGGAGAGAGGACGGCTGTGTAGATAGATCCCGAGGCAGGATGAGCGTGTTAGCTGGGCTGTTGGTGTACCCAGGTTTTCCTCAGACGGTTGTACTTTCACTTTTGGGACTGGCTTTTGCCAGCAGGTTGTATTTATTTTTTGTGAGCTGGGAGAGACTGATGTATCATTTATACTGATGTATTGTATTTTATTTCCAGCTTCAGTCTGAGATGTATTAGTTTTAGTTCAGCTCTGTTTTTATTGCTCTTTTATTATATCTTTTATATCTGAGCAGGTTGTTGGCGCTTCGTGTACACGGGAAATACTGTGTGCACGGCGGATCTGTAGACGGGCCCGGGTTCTGGTTTACACCCGGGGCGTGACACGAGCAACCAGACTCAAGGGTCTAAATAAGAAGGAGAAAAGAAAACAAACATGGTTTCTCCTATGTCAATTCCAGCATGATAGTGTAGCAGAAAAAGGTGGCCTATCTAGGTGACCAAACAAGCATGCATAAGTTCTCAAGAGCGATAAAGAATGTGTCCCAATAATCCTGTTCCAACATGCTATATCCACCAAATTAATCTCACATAAATCATCCACCTATGCATGTACAACAGATCCTCAAGTGGTGCTCTCCTACAAGTCATTTCATATTATCCCATCATGAAAGTAAATTCCACATGCAAGGTTGAGTGCTAAAATTCTATCCATAACAACATATCTAAGTCCCAACCATTATCAGATATCCACAATAGTACTTTTCATGTGATGGCTCACAATTATATTATTTAAAGCATGCAGGTCCAAATAAAGGAATCACTCTAATATTCCTAGTGAGCATGTCAAAATAGAGGTAAACAACGACCACCCACCTGAAGTGCAAACTGTCCAAGTCCGCACAGCAAGAAAATACCAAAACTCCAAATCCTTGCTCCCACAATATTAGCACATCCGCAATACTCCTGGTACAGTACAAAGCTCACTAATTACACTTAGGCTCCCAATTAGTGCTCTTACAAATACATACAACAACAGTCCCAAAACTGTTAAATTATCACCTGCAGAAAGTGCCCAGAAAATTCCCAGAAAAAATATCACGGCGATCCTTGCGTCGATAGCTTCGTAACGGTACCTTGCACGCCCAAATCAGAGTTCGGTAAGTCAAGATAAAAATCCGGCAAGGGGGGTACACTCATACAAAAACTGTGCTAAAACTGTACACTGATTACTGCGAAAACAGTAATTTTCACCTCGAAATAAATCTCACAAAAATCCAATAAAAATACGAGCGCGTTCCTTGCGATCCGTAGATGAAAAAGTTGTATAAGCTCGTTTCCGTCTGACGCTCGTGCGCAAAGATATGGCCAATATACCCCGCTGCTGTCAAGAAAGTCCACACAAAAAATGGGGTCACTGTTTGCCTCGGGATCCGTGCCAAAACCTCGAAACGGGAAAGTGCGACCAAAACAAAAGATGAAGTCCTACCTCTTAGGAGTCTGCCGGTGCAAGAATCACAGCAAAATGATCTCGGGGTAGCCCAGGGGAGCAAAAACACTATCGCTGCGCCGAAGAAGAACACTAGAATGCAACGTCGCGCCGCACCGTAAAATGGGGAACCTCGGGATTCGAGCCTCCTAAAATCCTAGAACTTGGCAGGGAGATCAAGCTCGTAGAGATGAAAATCTTTGCTTAAGGGAGCTCGGGCTGAAGGTGAAAGGGTTGAGAGAAAAAGAACAAAGAAAGTGTCACGCCCCGAGTCCGCCAATTTGTACGGTTCGGGCACGCCAACAGACCCGCCAATCGGGTAAAACCTTTTTCTACCCGAAAGGAACGGTAACATCCATAATAACACAACAAGTGTATGCGGAAGCTCAATATCAGAGTACTAAAAATCACTATAAATTTAAAACTTTCATTCAATAACTAATGCGGAAATGAAAGCATACAGGAGTGAACCATAAATTAAACTTATTACACTTTACAATTCTGAACTTGCAAATAAATTATTACATTTCCTTTACATAATTCCTCACCATACAAGGTTCACTCAAGAAATATATAGAAAGGGATACCTCTGCTAGACCCTCTAGGTCACTATGCTGCTGGGCCCTTGCCCCTGTCGTATGCCTCGCTCTCGTCTGCATCGGATTTGTCTCGACCGCTGCATCCATTCCCGAACCTGTGGGGGGGGGTCACCCAAGGGGTGTGAGAACTTACGAGCGAGTTCCCAGTGGGTTCAACCACCGAGAGAGAGTGTCCTACACCACTTGGTCCAATGGAAGCAATAATAATAGTGTGCTAGGAACTAGAATCCTCAACATCAATATGCAGCTATGCAATAATATATCCCTACACTATCTGTGTACAACCATCGATCCAGCACTACTCTATCTAGCCACACTAGGCTGCTAAGCACCAACTCGGCCACTATGCCGCTGTATACAGGGTCAACTAACCCGGCCACCTTGGCCACTCTATTTTTCTTTATTCTTTAGATTCTGGTGCTTTAGTTCAAGTTAACCCTCAGAAATTTCTTATCCAACGGGCCCCAGCCCGGTAGTCCTGCTACCATAAGATAAGATTTCTAAGGTTGCCGATAACACCCGCAAGTGTTACCCCGTCCTACGGAAGAAGCGTCCCGAACGGGTCTCTACCCGGGAGAGGGATACTGCCCGTACCTCCAACATGGGCTGGCTTCACCGTAGGTCCGCCCGTTTTATCTTTATATTTTCTTTCTTTTCTTTTTACTTTAGTTCTTAGCCTCTTTGCCTTTGAACACTTGCTTTCCTTTCTTATTCGAGCTTATAGCTCCCTTTTTGCCACTGGCAAATCACTTTCTCTTTTCTTTGAGCATTTAGCTCCTTGCTTTCACTTTTAGCCCTTCGAAAGTACCTCGTCCGACGGGTCACTGCCCAGGGAGTCCTGCTCCACTTGACGAGTCTCAAATTCGAAGGCGCCATTTACATTTTCTTTATGCTTTTAGCCACTTTTAGCTTGCTTTTAATTTTTGCCTTTTTGTAACAATTTTTCCTCTTATCCTAGGTCTTGCCATAAGGATAACCAGAGAGTCCCCTGGACTCTTAAACATTTCTCTTTTATTTCTTTAACTCAAATTGAAGTTAAAGTTATTGTCCATTTGCCCAGACACCCTATGACTCTCTAGGGTTATATTTGTTTAATTCTTTAACCTTGGGATCTTATCCCACTTTCCTGATTCCTCACTGAATCTTAGAGTTAACTTAACTCTACTTTCCTGTTCCACTTTTAACTTAGAGTTACACGGACTCTAATTTCCTGTTCCATTATTATCTTAGAGTTACACTGACTCTAATTCCATGTTCCACTGTTATCTTAGAATTACATTGACTCTACTTTTCTGTTTTCCCTTTCATATCTCCGCACTTGATCCACCTTTTCCATCCTCCTGATTCCTTACTGAATCCTAGAGTCAACTTGACTCTATTTTCCTGTCTGTGAGTTTAAACTCTTCTAGCTCAACTTAGGTTCCCTTTACCTAAGTCCCATGTCATACTTGTCCTAGAGTTCCATGACTCTATGCTGACCTCTAGTTCACCTTAAGTTTCCTTTACCTAAGTTCCATGTCATACTCATCCTAGAGTTCCTTGACTCTATGTTGAACACTAGTTCTCCTTAGGTTCTCTTTACCTAAGTTCCATGTCATATACAACCTAGAGTTTTCTGACTCTATGTTGATCACCTAAGACCATGCCACTCATCCTTCCTAGGATAACTCCTAAGTTGATGTCACTCGTCAGACCCCTAAACTAGGTTTTCTCCTAGTCTTACTACCAACAAGTTCTGTTCCCTTATATCACATGATTCCTAGGATTGTACCCTAACATGATCACAGTCATCAAGTAATTACTCATTTCTACGCATGCAATTATTTTCATATCCATCATAAAAATAATATTTATCCTCTAAGTTCTTTTTGCACATGAATATGAATTATCTCCTTTTGGCAACTGACAGTTGCACTTATCATCTGTGTCCATCTACACATACAAATTTATCCCCTATTGTGGATAAATCATAAATATCACTTTTCCTCTAAATTTCTCTACACATACACATATATCATCTGTTATTGGCAACCAACAGTTGCTCTTTTCATCTGTGTTCCTCTAAACATGCAATCTTATTCATAATTACCTAACGCCTCTAACAGGCTACTATCATGCTTCGAATCGAAAAGCAAAGGAGCAAGGGGAGAGGTCACCCAATTTCGGCAGAATTCCCCACCTTGTAGTGTACCCAATTGCTTGTAGACACTTGCAATTGGTCTCCGCGCGATTCCACTTGTCTCCTCGAGCTTGCACGCAAAACGATGCACTTCTCACGAGTCTGCATGCAAAACGGTGCACGTCCACCAAACCTGCACGCAAAACGATGCACGTCACTAAAAACCCACACGCAAAACGGTGCGCGTTAAATCAACCGGCACGCAAAACAGTGCACGTACCTCGAATCTGCACGCAAAACGGTGCACGGTCTACCGTAGGGTTGCACGTAAAACGGTGCACATTTTTCTAACCCTGTACGAAAAATGATGTATAATATTAGAGAGTGCACGCAAAACGATGCGCGACAACACAACCGACACGCAAAATGATGCACGTACCTCAAATCTGCACGCAAAACGGTGCACGCTTAACTATAGGGTTGCACGCAAAACGGTGCATATTTTTCTATCCCTGCACGAAAAACGATGTATAATATTATAAACTGCACGCAAAACGGTGCGCGATAAAATGATCTGCACGCAAAACGGTGCAAGTTTAACTGTAAGGTTGCACGCAAAACGGTGCATATTTTTCTATCACTGTATGAAAAATAATGTATAATATTATAAACTGCACACAAAACCGTGCACAACAACTCAATCTGTGCGTAAAACGGAGCACGTACCTCGGATTGGCACGCAAAACGAGGCGCGCCAAAATTGTCCCCGACAGTCTGCGCAACAAAACGGCACAGTATAACTCGGTTCCTAACACGCAACACGATACTAGGGTCAAATCCAAACCCAAAAGAGGTCTAAAAACTGTGCTAAAAATACCGTAAAAATAACATGCGGGACTTACCTCGTAAATCGCGCCGTTCCATCTCACAAAATTACTTCTTCTTTTCTCTCTCTCTCTCTCTCTCTCTCTCGAAGCTCTGGAAGCTCTCTCTCTCTTGAAGCTCGGTCGGGAGAAGAAGAACAGAAAGAAGAGGAGAAGGGTCTGCGAGGGAGAAGGAAGAAGAAGAAAAGAAAAAGAAGGAGAAAAGAAAGGAGGGTGGTCCGTGGACCGGGTCCACGGGACCGCCCAATAGGGAATCGCCGGGTGGCGGTCCACCACAAAGGGAGCGCGCACCGGGTCCAGGGAGCGCCCCCCACGCCACGCGCGCGCGCGTGTCCCGCGCCTCTGTGCGCGCCAGCTGTTCGCATTGCGCAGCACGCCGCATGTCTTGGAAATCCGTTTTTGATCCGTTTTCTGTCCATTTTTCGTCCGTTTCCGTCCAAATTTGACAGGCGGTTTCGTTTCAGCCTAATTAACCACAGAAAATTTTAAATTTTCAGTTTGGGCCATTTCTGGGCCACCAAAAGCCTCGCTGTATCCAGAATCGCTGGCGGACCCCGTTCTCGCAATCCGGATATCCTATCAACCCGAAATTTTTACTGGGACCTTAAAACATAATTACACAGCTCCCGTAATTTTCTCAGAATTTTTCGACACTGTTGGCGGAGCCCGTTCTCACTATCAGGCATCCGATCAACGCGAAACTTTTTCTGTGGTCTTAAAACATATTTACGGGGCTCCCGTAATTTTCTCGGAATTTTCTGACACTGTAAATTTTCCACTAAAAATCTGGGCCCCCTTTCTCCAATAAATTTTTAGATCTCTCCATTTTAACCCGAATTGGGCCCAACTAGCGTCCAAATGTTCCTTACTTCCCCAACTTTCATAACACTAGTATTTTATACCACATTTATTTATATTTATTTATGTGCCGAAAATTCGGTACATTACAGAAAGGGGCTCGGGTTGGGGACTTTATATAGGCAGAAAAATCTTTTGAAATAATTCCCTCTGTGTCCCCACTTTCGGGCGCCGGAATATTTTCGGGCTGCTACAGTAACGGGCCGGCCCATTACTGTTCACGCCCGAAACCTCCTGGGCCGGCCACGTAGCCCAGCCCACCTCTCTCCCGGGCCCCGCTGCACCCGGAGCACCTGCGCCCGCGAATGGCGACGCGCCACGTGTCCCCCGGCGACCGTGCACCGCGCACGTCGCGCCGTGCACCGCGCACGTCGCCGTGCTCCCCGGTCACCTGCCCGCGTACGGCACCTGCCCCGGTCAACTGCCCCACCTGCCGCGTGGACCAGGAGCACAGAACCGCACCAACCACCAACCGCCACGTGGCACCGCCTGGTGCACGCCCGCCGCCGTGGACCGCGCGCCTGCCCGCGCACCCGGGCGCCTGCCCGCGCCCTGCCCGCGCCGCATGCCGCCGCCTGCCGCCTGCCCGAGGCCGCGCCGCCGCCCGCCGGCGCTGCCCGCCGCCGCCAGCCGCTGCCGGCGATCGCCGGAAACACTGTTCCGGCATGAACAGTACCCGCAAGCAACAAAACGACAAGTAAATAGTCCATCTTGACCGTTTTCGCGCGCTGATTCCAAAAACGACGTCCGTTTCGCCAAAATCCGACTCTAAAATTTGCCGGAGGCTCCCGCAAGCAACAAAACTGCCCAAAACTTCCGGGAGTTCGCTTTTGGACATCCGGACTCAGAATTGAGCAAACAAAAAGCCATTTCCAAGCGTTTTTCCGCGCTGAATCCAAATTTGATATCCGTTTCGCGCAAAACCACCTCTAAACATCCGTCGGGATCAGCCGATCACCCACGTGATCCAATAAGGCTCGAGGTCCAACACTTGTGTCCAATCATGCACAACCACTACCCGAAACACAGTACAGGCTCCCCTGAAGTCACCAATGACTCTACCACAGCCCTGCAGAGATCCAGGTCATCACATCCTCCCCCACTAAAAGAAAGTTTCGTCCTCGAAACTAAAGTCGTTCCTCAACACGGAATCTCAACCAAATAGAGGGGGTAATTATCCAATCATCCGCCACTCAAGCTCCCAAAGCTGTCAAATACCTCCTCCAGGGACACGATACAATCCTCGGGTCTCTAACAAGAACAAAATAAAGGTGGGCACTCCAGGAATCCGTACTACCCCAACCAAGTACAGCTGGGCTAACCACTCGAGCTACCAAGTAGTCCTCATCGGTACACGCATCCGCTCCTCCTCAGCCTCAGATAATCCAGCCACAAGTCCATCGGCACACTAGCCCGATCCAAGTACCTCTCTTCTTCCCGCGATATCCAATGTAAGTCCCTCAACCACACCAGCCAAAAAGGCTACTCAACCACTGCGAAACATCCGCCTCTCGCACAAAATCAAAACCATAGAGGCGAAGATAACTCTCAAGCAACCCAGGTACACCAAAACCTCCGGGCCTGGCTTCCCACGAAAACCGTCCTCGCGGCATAATCAACCGCCGCGAAAAGAAGAAAACCGAGCCAGCCCAACCCGTCCTAAGTGCCAAACCAAGTCCCGCCACTAGGTTAAGACCATCAGGTCTACCGGTACTATCGAAGACTCAACTGCACCGGGCAGGACCAACCACACGCCCCTACGTGCCAAAGATCGGGAATATGAACCTCCCGAAACACTAGGTAACCGTCCTACCCCTAACCCAAGCAGAGAAGTACAAGCACAACCCTCCAAGAGGGAAAACTCCCGTATCAAAAAGATACAAACCCAAAAGCCCGGAACAACTCAAACCTACCACCACACCGACTGCTGTAACCTATGCGCTCTGACAGTCTCAGAAATCCACTATCCTGGAAAAGAAATCGGGAATGCCTCATCCGACTGATCTGTCCTCCATCACCCGGCGCCAAGCGCCTCAATCAGAACTCGCCTCAGGCGGCAGATCCCAATCCAAAGGAACTACAATGCCACGCTCCATACCCGGCGCCTACTCCAATGAGGCGTCCTTAATCCGTACTGGAGGGACCCAACAAGTTAAAAGGTATCCTGGCGCAATCCACTCTCAGACACTCATATCCTATGCGCCCCGTCCCTCTATACATGGAGCGTGCAGTTCCGCAACTGCGTTAACTCTTGCCATAAAAGGCCTCCAAGGGCTCCATACTCAATCCCACGAATCGGAATGACTCATCCAAAACTGGCTCACTCGATCGTCGCAATCCCACAGCTTACCCGCTGTCAACTATCCACCCTGCCTCGGTGCCCCAACACTAGACGTCGGCACGGAGGGGGCTACTCGCTACTCCGACAACTGTGCCACTGCGCTGATCCGACAACTGTGTCACTGCTCCGCTGATCTGCCTCCGACACACCTACCCTTCGGGTCCGGAGCTCTCAGACTCCAATCTGGGTATCCGGCCCGAAACAACCAGCTCAGACCCAACTGCCGCACCAAGGTGCACCCGGGTCAGGGCCCGCGTCGGGGAGACACCGCTCACCACGACAAAACCGCAAATCAGCACACCCCAAACACTCGACCCAATCTAGCGAAAGTCAAAGACATCCCTCTATTTTTGTAACTTTATGTTGTCTGCAGCCAACATAACTGTCCCACAAAAATAGGATATGTCGATCCCTCTTCACTCACAGGAAGAGTCAAACAAATAAATCACCGACTTTCGTAAAATGTCGCGTCTCTCACGCACTAACATCCTAGGGTCCGCCGAAAAGCCTAGGGTTTCCTAAGTCCCAACTGACCTATCCCTAAGCTCTGATACCACCTAATCTGTCACGCCCCGGGTGTAAACCAGAACCCGGGCCCGCCAACAGATCCGCCGTGCACACAGAATTTTCCATGTACACGAAGCGCTGGTAACCTGCTCAGATATAAGAAATACAATAAAAGAGCAATAAAAACAGAGCTGAACTAAAATCTAATACATCTCAGACTGAAGCTGGAAATAAAATACAATACATCTGTAAAAATGATACATCAGTCTCTCCCAGCTCACCAAAATAAATACAACCTGCTGGCAAAAGCCAGTCCCAAATGTAAAAGTACAACCGTCTGAGGAAACATAGGTACATCAACAGTCCAGCTAACACGCTCATCCTGCCTCGAGATCTATCTACTCAGTCGTCATCTCTCCTCGACCCGCCGCTGAAAACCCAGCAGCACCCGCAGAAGACACTGCAAAACAAGGAAGAAGAAAAAGAAGAAGGAAGAATGGGGGTGAGAACTACTAGTAAACCAGTAGCCTCCCCTAGTGGGTAAAACCTCAAACTCTGACACACCCACTAGGTCTACCAGAGGCAAAAGGGGAAAGAAGAGTGGTAAGAAATAATGACTGCCGAAGAAATGAAACTACCACTACTATGCCTCTAAAACACAGTCCTAGACTGAAATATCCGTATGCGACAATAACCAACCGTCCCAGATGAACCCAATCTGTACCGTCCTCATCATCGGGCAAGTAAGCCGCGCCGATGTGATAGCAAAGCTCCTGCTGCCGCCCTCATCATCGGGCAAATAAGCCGCGCCGATGTGATAGCAAAACTGTCCATAACTGTCTGGCCCCGGCCTCCGGAGGGGAACTCGAGGGGAGCGACCCACTCGAGGAAAGCACTACCGGGCAATAACCGCGCCGGTAAAATAAGTACCAAAAGCAGGAGTAAATCACAACTGTAAAGCCCCGGTGGAACACACCCTCCACTAAAAAAACACAGATCCCCCAATCTGATGCACAAATGAACATCCGGTCGATCGCCCAAAATCCGCGATCGCCGCAATACCCACAATCACAATCATGTCCTACATTCGACATCCGATCAACCGCCTACTGTCCGCGGTAGCCGCTATAATCCCGCAACCCATAATCAAACACAACCTGTCACCGACCCTCAGGTCCTCGCTACACTATCCCAAACCCCTGCTCGAACCCGAGCAACTAGACTCAAGGGTCTAAATAAGAAGGAGAAAAGAAAACAAACATGGTTTCTCCTATGTCAATTCCAGCATGATAGTGTAGCAGAAAAAGGTGGCCTATCTAGGTGACCAAACAAGCATGCATAAGTTCTCAAGAGCGATAAAGAATGTGTCCCAATAATCCTGTTCCAACATGCTATATCCACCAAATTAATCTCACATAAATCATCCACCTATGCATGTACAACAGATCCTCAAGTGGTGCTCTCCTACAAGTCATTTCATATTATCCCATCATGAAAGTAAATTCCACATGCAAGGTTGAGTGCTAAAATTCTATCCATAACAACATATCTAAGTCCCAACCATTATCAGATATCCACAATAGTACTTTTCATGTGATGGCTCACAATTATATTATTTAAAGCATGCAGGTCCAAATAAAGGAATCACTCTAATATTCCTAGTGAGCATGTCAAAATAGAGGTAAACAACGACCACCCACCTGAAGTGCAAACTGTCCAAGTCCGCACAGCAAGAAAATACCAAAACTCCAAATCCTTGCTCCCACAATATTAGCACATCCGCAATACTCCTGGTACAGTACAAAGCTCACTAATTACACTTAGGCTCCCAATTAGTGCTCTTACAAATACATACAACAACAGTCCCAAAACTGTTAAATTATCACCTGCAGAAAGTGCCCAGAAAATTCCCAGAAAAATATCACGGCGATCCTTGCGTCGATAGCTTCGTAACGGTACCTTGCACGCCCAAATCAGAGTTCGGTAAGTCAAGATAAAAATCCGGCAAGGGGGGTACACTCATACAAAAACTGTGCTAAAACTGTACACTGATTACTGCGAAAACAGTAATTTTCACCTCGAAATAAATCTCACAAAAATCCAATAAAAATACGAGCGCGTTCCTTGCGATCCGTAGATGAAAAAGTTGTATAAGCTCGTTTCCGTCTGACGCTCGTGCGCAAAGATATGGCCAATATACCCCGCTGCTGTCAAGAAAGTCCACACAGAAAATGGGGTCATTGTTTGCCTCGGGATCCGTGCCAAAACCTCGAAACGGGAAAGTGCGACCAAAACGAAAGATGAAGTCCTACTTCTTAGGAGTCTGCCGGTGCAAGAATCACAGCAAAATGATCTCGGGGTAGCCCAGGGGAGCAAAAACACTATCGCTGCGCCGAAGAAGAACACTAGAATGCAACGTCGCGCCGCACCGTAAAATGGGGAACCTCGGGATTCGAGCCTCCTAAAATCCTAGAACTTGGCAGGGAGATCAAGCTCGTAGAGATGAAAATCTTTGCTTAAGGGAGCTCGGGCTGAAGCTGAAAGGGTTGAGAGAAAAAGAACAAAGAAAGGGCTCGGGTTGGGGACTTTATATAGGCAGAAAAATCTTTTGAAATAATTCCCTCTGTGTCCCCACTTTCGGGCGCCGGAATATTTTCGGGCTGCTACAGTAACGGGCCGGCCCGTTACTGTTCACGCCCGAAACCTCCTGGGCCGGCCACGTAGCCCAGCCCACCTCTCTCCCGGGCCCCGCAGCACCCGGAGCACCTGCGCCCGCGAATGGCGACGCGCCACGTGTCCCCCGGCGACCGTGCACCGCGCACGTCGCGCCGTGCACCGCGCACGTCGTCGTGCTCCCCGGTCACCTGCCCGCGTACGGCACCTGCCCCGGTCAACTGCCCCACCTGCCGCGTGGACCAGGAGCACAGAACCGCACCAACCACCAACCGCCACGTGGCACCGCCTGGTGCACGCCCGCCGCCGTGGACCGCGCGCCTGCCCGCGCACCCGGGCGCCTGCCCGCGCCCTGCCCGCGCCACATGCCGCCGCCTGCCGCCTGCCCGAGGCCGCGCCGCCGCCCGCCGGCGCTGCCCGCCGCCGCCGCCGGCGATCGCCGGAAACACTGTTCCGGCATGAACAGTACCCGCAAGCAACAAAACGACAAGTAAATAGTCCATCTTGACCGTTTTCGCGCGCTGATTCCAAAAACGACGTCCGTTTCGCCAAAATCCGACTCTAAAATTTGCCGGAGGCTCTCGCAAGCAACAAAACTGCCCAAAACTTCCGGGAGTCCGCTTTTGGACATCCGGACTCAGAATTGAGCAAACAAAAAGCCATTTCCAAGCGTTTTTCCGCGCTGAATCCAAATTTGATATCCGTTTCGCGCAAAACCACCTCTAAACATCCGTCGGGATCAGCCAATCACCCACGTGATCCAATAAGGCTCGAGGTCCAACACTTGTGTCCAATCATGCACAACCACTACCCGAAACACAGTACAGGCTCCCCTGAAGTCACCAATGACTCTACCACAGCCCTGCAGAGATCCAGGTCATCACACGGGGCGTGACAGATTAGAGTGGTATCAGAGCCTAGGAATAGTCCTAGGTGGTTAGCAACCTTAGGGAGACCCTAGGGATTAGCACGAGAGAGTGCGTGGGCGGTGGCGAAAGTACTTGATTGGGTTTTGTTGTTCCCAAAAAGGATATTGGGACTGATCGAGGGCAACGAGCTTTCATTCTTCGAATATTACGTTGGGCGGACGACAACGTAATATTGGAGATGAAAAGGAGTACCCTCTTATACTTTCGCATGATTGGGTCGACGAGCCTTTTTGGTCGGTATATAGACTGTGCGATGCTCAAATGGCTAAGTTTGGGCTGGTTGTTTCGTTGTGGTGTGCATAGTAGCGATGACACCACATAGGGAAACGCGCCTGTTTGACTCGAGTCCCGAGAGGGCTCGGGGTCAAATGTGGTATACGAGTTGCGATAGCAGGTGACCGCACTTGTTGGAGTGGTCCAACAGTAGGTCAGACTTCTTACCGTCGGCGGAAATTTTCCGCCGACAGGAAGACAGGTTTCGACGCCTAAGAGGAGCGTCAGCATGACAGTTGGAGCAGATAGATAGACTCCAGTGGCTGATAACGCAGCAAGTTGAGGCTGCACAAACAACGTGTGAGTATACGGCGTCGCCGCCTGTAGAGGCGACAGTAGAAAGAGTGGCAGTGGCCGCCGAGCTTTTGTCGGCGCACCCCACACCTTCAGCATAGGGTGTTTTAAGCTTGTGTCAGCTGGTTTGCCGGCAAGTATACTTGGTAAGGTCCAGTGAGGGACCGACTCACGAAGAAAATGGTGATCGCTATGTTGCGAGAACCAAGTAAATATGTCCTAGGGGTTAGGGCAAGAAAGATTTACGGGCCAGGCGGCGTGAGTTCGCCCCTGATGACGGTAGTGACCGTCTGGCGTGTTGATTGTGGCTAGGTTGCCACGTAGTAGTGTTGGTGAGGCCTAGAATAGGCTTCAGGATGCGAGAACCTCTCGAAAGAGCGAGAGTTTTGTGGCGCCGTTCTGAGGGATCGGTGTAATGGCAAGGATTGCCACCACAGGATTTGCGAGTTAATCACCAGAGTTGGTGGATAGTTATTGTGGTGCCTCGACCCAGTTGGGAGAGTTGCACAAGAGCCGTTGGGGTGCTTAAGCAAATCGCTTAGCACTGAATATTTGTGAGTTAGCATGGGGGCGCTGGATGCCCAACTGTTTGGGTGCTCATGGAGCACAAGTGTTGTTTAGCCAGAGAGAGCTGATTAGGTGACACGTTAGCCTTTGCCCTGTGTGGCCAGAGTCGATACAGAGTTCGGATTGTGGATTGACGACTAGTTAGTTAGTTTTCGCTCAGTGGAGCATAGTGGTCGCGTGGCGACGATTTGCGGGTTCGCGTTAGGACGATCCGTGCCTGGACCATGTTTGTGGATTGTGGCCTGTAGCCCAGTGGGCAGGCGCAGTCGGCTGTGAGAGACAGCGGCCCGAGACCTGATGGCAGGGCATGATAGAGATTTGGTCGGGGTGGTAGTCCGAGCGATGACCCGGGAACGTGGAATGCCACGTGTGAGCATTGCGGCTAGTAGTACACTGAGATTAGTACACTGAGAGTGTGCTATGACCAGGCCGTAGAGCTAGTGGTGATCGAGGTACTGTAGCTCCTAGCGGGAGTGTTGGTGTAGTAATCCTAGGTGAGGATCTACCCGTATGACGACTGGGTCTGTGTGCTAGTGAGAGCCATTATACAGTGTCGGATTAGTTATGGGCTATAGGCCTCTTTTGGACCGTGGTCTGTGGACCTATTAGTAGTCCGAGATAACGGATTAGCTGATAACCCGTGGACTTAGAGCGCTAGCAGCGTGTGAGATAGTTGAGGACTTGTGGATTGGCCTTTGCACTCCACATTAGGCAGCGGAGTGACCGAAAAATGCGGTAAATGTAATTAGTTGCAGATGCAACCTCCTTGTGAAAAATAAAATGACCGCGGAATTAAAATGAAAATTTCACAAGAAAAGGCTTGGTCATTTGTGGCAATTGAGAGAGCAAGTGCTCAAATGTGTCTCTCACCTACTTGGTGAAAGTGGCCAGACACCAGGTCTGAGTTGTCCCTGAGTTGAGATAGGGATCCAGGAATGAGCTAGTTGAGATAGGGATCCAGGAATGAGCTGCTCATGTAATTGTGGGCGAGCAGGCAATGTGATGCCGGTCACGAGTTTCAGTGAGCTCAGTAGTGAAGGCAAGATTTTCTCCCTCTCGATCAAGTAGGAGTCGAGATGTGATTCAAGTTTCGAGGACGAAACTTATTTTAAGGGGGGTAGAATGTAATGTACCGAATTTTCGGCACATAAATAAATGTAAATAAAGGTGGTATGAAATACTAGTGTTATGAAAGTTGGGGAAGTAAGGAACATTTGGACGCGAGTTGGGCCCAAATCGGGTTAAAATGGAGAGATCTAAAAATTTATTTGAAAAAGGGGGCCCAGATTTTTAGTGAAAAATTCACAGTGTCGAAAAATTTCGAGAAAATTACGGGAGCCCCGTAAATATGTTTTAAGACCACAGAAAAAGTTTCGCGTTGATCGGATGCCTGATAGTGAGAACGGGCTCCGCCAACAGTGTCGAAAAATTCTGAAAAAATTACGGGAGCTTCGTAATTATATTTTAAAGTTACAGTAAAAATTTCGTGTTGATCGGATACCCGGATTGCGAGAACGGGGTCCGCCAGCAATTCTAGATACAGCGAGGCTTTTGGTGGTCTAGAAATGGCCCAAATTGAAAATTTAAAATTTTCTGTGATAGATTAAGTTGAGACAAACTTGCCTGTCAAATTTGGACTGAAACAGACAAGAAACGGATAGAAAACGAAACAAAAACGAATAAAACATGCACACGTAGGGCGCCACGTGGCAGCGCCCCTGGCTGGGTCGCAACAGGCCCGCGTGGCGCAGGAGGCGCGCGCGGTGAATTTCAAATTTCGAATTCGAAAAGTGGATTGCCACGTGGCGATTCACCATTGGAGGAGCTCCGTGGACCGGGTCCATGGAGCCCCTTCTCCTTCTCTTCCTCCTTTTCTTCTCCACCCGAGCGCACCCATTCTCTCTACTCCCTTTTCTTCTCCACACCCGAGCACGAGAGAGAGAGAGAGAGAGAGAGAGAGAGAGAGGTAGGAGATTTTGGGGATTTTTGCGACGCACCGTGGACCTCGTGAAGCGCACAAAGTGTTCCAAAAATCAGATGGACGACGCGGCATTGTCGAGGTATGTCCCGCGTGTTATTTTTGCGGTATTTCTGGCACAGTTTTGAAGTTTCCTTTTGGATTTTGGATTTTGGATTTCACCCCTTTGCCCACGTGCATGTTAGGGACCCAACTTTTTCGTGCCGTTTTACTGCGCGAGTTTTTGCGGGCGTTTTGGGCGCGCCTCGTTTTGCGTGCCGCTCGGGAGAAACATGCACCGTTTTGCGTGCGAATTCGACAAATATGCACAGTTTTGGGCGCAAGCTTGGAATACGTGCACCGTTTTGCGTGCAAAGTTGGAAAAGGAGCGTGCACCGTTTTGCGTGCCAATACTAGGTATGTGCTCCGTTTTGCGCGCAGGTTGGACTAACGGACACCGTTTTGCGTGCAGACTCTAACATTACGTCTCGTTTTACGTGCAGGGTAGGAAAAATATGCACCGTTTTGCGTGCAACCCAATTGAGGGGGAGTCAAAGAAAAGTAAAATGCTCAAAAGATGTGGAAAGAGTTACATCCCAATGAGGAGTGTGAAAACTACCACCACATGGAGGAAAAGAAAGAAAGAAAAAGATACTCCATGAATGCAAAGCAAATTTTTGTTTTAAAAATGTTGACGAAATGCATATTGAAATACTTGACTCAGTCATATTTCATGGTTGGTATAAGGTGGGATTTTTGATATAAGATGCTCGAAGAGCCACTCCTTCAACAGATTGTCTAGATATATTATCTAACTTATCGGGGATTTCAAACATCTATTGATCTTTGTAATTCATTTTCTTTACCAAAATTGATGATTTGATAAAGGCATTACGCATAAGATCAAGATAGATGTAATTGAAATTGTTCAACTTTAAGAGTTTTAATTTTCATAAATCTTCGTTTCATTTTTGAGTATTTTTGATAGATTTGGTATAATCTATTTCTTGTTGCATGAAACGATGACTTTTTGTTTAAAGTTGATGCGCTAAAGTGCTTACATACTCTTTCTGGTTTTTATTTTTCTAAATTATTCTAATGAAAGAAAATTGGATTGAATGACATCTTGTTAATTCATTGGTTAAAGCACTTATTTTGTTTTCTTGATGGAATACAAATCGGTAATTCAAAGATTTCAAAATCTGGATTTGTTTCAAGAAACTATTTGATTTTTGTTCTTGAGTACCGGTATGCAATCTGTGTTTTTGTTATATACCGGAACTGAGCTTTTATCTCTCTTTCTCTATGAACTAATGTTGTTAGTGATTTCCTTTTGTCTAGTATGTTCACTGTTTGACAATTTGTGACAAAAAGGGGGAGAAGAGAAATGAGGACGGAGATGAGATCATCAAGAGAGTACAAACGAAAATGGAAAAATGGGGGAGAACGGAAAATGATGATCGTATCACAAAGGGGGAGAACATAGATGCTCAAGAACATGGAGAACATGGAGAACATGTTAGAGATGCTCAAGATAGGGGGAGATAAAAGAAAAGATTGAAAGAGCGGAAAAACAAAAGAACCAAAAGGACAAATCAAATGTAGGATTTTACTTTCTAACGACTAACGTTTGATTTTGTTTGGAGTTTTGTTTTGCAGGAATTACATCACTTTAAGACTCCAAGTCCTAAGTCATAGAGTATGTTCTAAGACTGGTTCAAATGTAATTTTGTATTTATTGGATCTTTCACGCAAAGAAAATCAATGTTTTGGTGATGACATTGAATTCCGATTTTTTGGTTTAAGATGAGTGACTTGAGCGTTTTTATGTATTTTTGGATTTTGTCACGAAATTGCCAAAGGGGGACTTATGTTACGGCATTTTGGTGTTGGCATATTTCGTGAGTCAAGTCAGTGAGTTGAGTCGGAGTCTTAAAGGGATCAAATTGTCAATCAGCAATCAAAGACTTAGAGAAGATTCAACAAGAGCTCAAGTTGACACTCAGTGTCTTGAGTCTTGAAGATTGAAGATAAAGAATTGTGGATCAGTTACATCAATCTCAAGAAGAAAGTATTCAAAAGGATCAGGTATGTTTAACTAAATAATTTTGGTGATCCGAATACTTTCTTATAGTGTAGAAACACTTGGATGAATTTTTAATTGCATAAAAATCAAAAACTGGACATGGGACATGTTCAGGATCCGGATCAGATAATCCAATCCGGATCCCGAAGGGTATTAGTTCATGTGCAAATCCAATCCGGATCCAAGCCTATTCTGATCCGGATCCCGAACATTGGATGTTGCTGAAATTCATGAACGATCCGGATCGGGCCTTGCGATCCGGATCCCGAACCCTTGGATTTCTGGAATCGTCAATCTCGTTACGACGATCCGGATCGCAGTAATCCCGATCCGGATCGCCGTCCTGAAAAATTCCAGATAAGGTATGTTTTTGATTCTTATCTCTTTCCAAAGGTTTCTAAACTATAAATAGACATTTAGGGTTTCTCAAAAACGTGGGGAGCTATACCGTTTATTTTATAAAACACTTGAGAGCAACCCTAGAGGCTAGGTTTTTACCGTTCTTCTTTATAGCCTCTTTTAGGTCAATTCGACGGTTCTTCCAAGATCTATCTTTTGTCGAATTGATCTAGTCTTTGCTTAGAGATTTCTTCTACGGTTCCTCAATGATAATCTAAGCAAAGGATCACCATCGAAGCCAATATTCTTATCGGCTGAGTTTGCGTCGTGGATTCGACGTGGCATCGTGGATTCGGTGTGCTAAAGGCGTTTCGTGGATTCGAAACGTGTGCTCGTGGATTCGAGTGGCGTTCGTGGATTCGAACGTGCGCAGTGGACGTGCAAACGGTGGAGCGCAAGGTCTGAAGAAATTGAAGGAGGGGTTAAATCCGTGGAGACGGTAATCACCTTGTTATTCTTCTTTTCTTAGGGATTGTTATTGCGTGGATATCCAACCGGTCAGCGCAAGGTCCGAAGAAGCTGAAGGAGGGGTTTGAGTCCGTGGAGTCGGTAATCACCTTGTTATTCTTCTATTCTTAGTGGATTGTTATTGCGTGTTGGTCCCGTGGTTTTTCTCCTGGATTGGAGTTTCCACGTAAATCTCGGTGTGTTGATTTTTATTTTCCGCATTGTTTTTATTTTTGCACTGAGATTGGTTTTTATAATATTACACCTATTCACCCCCCTCTAGGTGTTTGATAGTACCTATTTAGATCCTTGTGGATCCTAATAACTCTACAATTGGTATCAGAGAGGGTTTTAGGTTTATCTATCATGTTGGGTGAAAGTGGTAATATTTTTAGACCTCCTCTTTTTGATGGGACCAATTATGCATATTGGAAAGTGCGGATGAGAGCTTTTCTCATCTCTATTGATGAGCGGGTATGGCAAACCGTGGAATACGGTTGGGTGCATCCGGTTGAGGAAGTAGGAAATTCTACTACCCCAAAACCTCGCTCTAGATGGTCCAAAGAGGAAATCGAAAGATCTTCTTACAATGGGAAAGGTATGAACGCTTTATTTAATTCTCTTTCCTCGACTGAGTTTACGAGAATTTCCGCGTGTGAAACCGCGAAGGAAATTTGGGATATTCTCAAAATTACACATGAAGGTACTAATCTTGTAAAAATTCAAAAGCTCCAGATGCTTACAAGTCAATTTGACTCTATTCATATGGAAGAGCATGAATTGTTTACAGATTATTACACTAGACTTCAAGATGTAATTAATACATGTGCTAATTTGGGAGAAAAGATCCCGGAGTCGAAAATTGTAAGAAAGATTCTTCGGACTCTTCCGGAACGGTTTAGGGCAAAGGTTACCGCCATTGAAACCGTTAGTCATCCGGATGAGATGAGTGTAGAGGAATTAGTAGGTGCTTTACAAACTTATGAGATGACTTTTCCTACTAATCAAATTTCTTCCAAGTCTTCTTCTAAGCTTACAGGTATTGCATTCAAATCAACAAAGGAAGAAGATGGCGATTCGAGTTCCGACGATGAAATCTCTTTTGCCGAGTTTGAAGAACAATTGGCGCGGATCACAAAGAAATTTCGTCGGAAATTTTGGAAGAATCGAACCGATGGATCTTCATCCACGAAATCATCTAAAGGATCATCGGGTTCTAAATCCTCTAAACTCAAAGGCGTTGCAAAACCTTCTAAAGAAAAAGAAAAAGATGATTTCGAAGGGGAAATCCGATGTTATAGATGCAAAGGCTACGGCCATATTTCAACGGATTGTCCTTCTCCGAAATTATATAAAAAGAAGGCTTTGCAAGCGAAAACTTGGGACGATTCTAGTTTCGATGAATCGACCTCAAGTGAAGAGGAAAAAGAAAAAATTGTTGCTTCTCATGCCTCTCAAATTCCCTCTTCTAATTTGTGTTTATCATCTTTAGTCACTGACTCTATTCCTTTGATTTTGCATGAAACATCAACATCCGGAGGAGAGTCATCAAGTGAGGGGGAGTCGGACGAAGAAGAACTCGTTGAGGCATACCAACAACTTCTTGCGGAATCAAAGAAGATGGCCAAACTTAACAAGAAGTTGAGGAAGCAACGACATGAAGTTCAAGACGAGAATCAAGCTTTAAAGATCAAACTTCATGATCTCGAGGAGGAACATGGACGGGTATTAGACAACAATAGAATCCTCCAAGAAAAGATAAATCAATCGGAAACGATCGTTAATTCCCATATTAACAAGATTGATTTTCTAGAGAAGCAGTTTGAAGAAATTCATGTCACCAATCAAGCTTTGACCAAGCAAGTTCATGAACTTAAATCCGACATACAAAGGCTTTCAACTGGTTCCAAGAAACTTGATTGTATGTCCGGATTAGGTCAAACAAGCAAGGTTGGTTTGGGATTTAAAAAGAATCAAACTGTGCATGCTTCAAGTTCCACAAAGAAATTGAAAGGAAGAACTTGTCACCTATGTGGACTTGAAGGACACTTGGTGAAGTATTGCCCGAAAAAGAAAAAGAAAAATACTTCGGCAACTTCATCTACGGAGCGGACTCAACGGAATCAAAAGACACATCAAGTTAAAGGAGTTCACTCAACCCACCAAAGGTCCGAGCCACAACTTCAATCATACAAGTGGATTATTGCGAGGCAAAGACCTAAGGTGGATCAACAGTCAAAGCGGACAACCCCCGGCCACAACGAATCAAGACAACCCAAAATCCAGCGATTTTGGATTCGGAAAGGTGATATCTTTCCTTGTCTTAAGTTCTAATTAGCTTATGACTGTATGTAATGCTTTGATTGGTTTTCCCTTCATATTTTTTCTTAATCTTTGCATTACATGTTTTTCAATGCTCTTCGTTTTTATACTTTGTTTTTGAACAAAAGGGTTTTTAACGAACAAGTGCATTGAATAGAAAAGGGCTTCACGTTCATTCACTCCAAATTAAGTTTTCTTGGATTATCAACTTGACTCCATATTCATAATCTTGAAGACACTTCATTTAGAGGAGTTGTTTAATTGAGCATTGGTTAAATTGACTTTAATTGCATCCTTTCACGCATTTAGAAATTTATTATACTTTTGATATCATAATATTTCAATGTTGCAATGATCATTTATGTTAATTAATTCATCTTTTAAGTGATCAAAGTCAATTTCTCTCTCAATGATCTCTTGGTATAGTCATTATCTTATTTGATTGCTTAGTCGAGTATGAATGCGAGATCAATTTTTGGTTGTGTAATGTACCGGATTTTCGGCACATATAATAAATCTAAATAAAAATGGTATGAAATACTATTTTTATGAAAGTTAGAGAAGTGAGGATGATGTGGAAGCGAATTGGGCCGAAATCGGATTAAAAATGCGGGATTTAGAATTTTAATTGAAAAAGGGGGCCCAGATTTTTAGCAGAAAATTCATAGAGTCAGAAAATTCTGAGAAAATTCTGGGAGCTTCGTAATATTGTTTTAAGGCCACAGTAAAAATTCCGCGTCGATCGGACACCCGGATTGCGAGAACGGGGTCTGCCAGCGATTTTTGATACAGCGAGGCTTTTGGTGACCCAGAAATGGCCAAACTCAGCAAAAATACTTGTAACAGATTTCAAATGTAATTACAAGTGAATTGAAAGTATTTCAAATCGATGCAAAAGTCATCGAGTCGAAAAGTGAGTTGTAGTTGAGAGTTGAAGCTTCAAATTTGCAAAATTTAAGTCCTCGTTCGCCGAATTCGCAAAATGGTAAAATGCGGCGAAAATACTTGTAACGTGTTTTAAACATGATTACAGTCGAGTTCGGTGCGTTTCGGGCTGACGCGAAGGGCATCGGGTCGAAAAGTGACTTGAACCCGAGGACTTAGCCAAATCTGGAAATTTTGAAAATTTTGATCACGAAGCATTTTCGGAGCCCTGTTTCGAGGGCTTAGGGTGCCCCAAAAATTTAAAAGAAATCGTGGGGTGTCTCACAAAAGTTTTCTTATTAAAAGGGGTGAAAAACCTAGGTAAGTTATTAAGGAAAAATCGGAGAACGAAGCGAAGAAAAATGCTTCGTGAATTCTGAAAACTGCAGTTTTGACAGTGCAAGTTAATCGCGAAGCATTTTCGGAGCTCTCTTTCGAGTGCTTAGAGTGCCCCAAAAATTTAAAAGAAATCGTGGGGTGTCTCACAAAAGTTTTCTTATTAAAAGGGGTGAAAAACCTAGGTAAGTTATTAAGGAAAAATCGGAGAACGAAGCGAGGAAAAATGCTTCGTGAATGCTGAAACTGCAGTTTTGACAGCGCAAGTTAATCGCGAAGCATTTTCGGGGCTCTCTTTCGAGGGCTTAGAGTAGTCCAAAATTTTAAATAAAATCGTGGGAAGTTTAAGAAAAATTTGTAGATTAAAGGGGCGAAGAAAAATTTCGATTTGGATTTCTCAGTTGACGGGAAAACGTGGTTAAAGAGGGCTATCCGAAAAAGTTCACTGCAGGAAAAACTGCAGGAAAAAGGGGCAGTTTTGGGATATTTTTGAAATTGAGGGGCATTTTAGTAAATCCCCCTTTTTCCCAACCACCCTCTGCAGAAAATTAATTGCCTCTCTCTTTTTAAAAGAAGAAAACCCATACCTCTCTCTCTCTTCGTTCTCTGTTGGAGCAGGGAGAAAGAAAGGAGAAAAAGAATAGAGAAAGAGAAGAAGAAGAAGAAGGAGAGAAGAAGAAGAGAAAGAAGAAGAAGATGAAGAAGAAGAAGGAGAAGAAGGTAAATATGTCTCTCTCTCTCTCTCTATCTCTATCTCTCTCTCTCCCTCCTCCTTCTTGGCTGGTAGGAGGAAGAAACAAAAAAAAATGGAGGGGAGGTGCAGGGCTGGGCCGCAGCAGCTAGTTGCTGCTGCTGCCCTGCGCCTGCTGCTGTTGGCTGGGTCACCAGCAGCTGCTGCTGCTGGTTAAGCAGCCAGCAGAGCCAGCAGCAGCAGCATTGGCTGCTGCTGGCTGGGCTACCAGCAGCTACTGCTGTTGGTTAAGCAGCCAGCAGCAGCATGAGCTGCTGCTGCTGGCTGAGCCAGCAGCCGCAGCAGCAGCATTTGCTGCTGCTGTTTGCTACCTGCAGCAGGGCAGCAATTGTGCAAGTTGCTGCCCTGCAGCAGCCTTTGCAAAAAAAAAAAAAAGAAAAAAAAAAAAGGGGAAGAGAAGAAGAAAAAGAGAAGAAATGAGAAGGAAAAGAAAAGAATAAAAGAAGAAAGAAGAAAATTTCTTCTTCTTTTCTTTACAAAATCGGTAGTTGGGGGAAATTGCCCAAATTGAGTTCTCTCCAATTTTAAAAATGCAATTTCTTGATTTGCCAAATGCAAAATCGGTGAATTGGGGGAAATTGCTCAAATTGAGCTTTTCTCGAATTTTTGAGAGCGTTTTGACCCCGAATCGAGTTGAGCGTGTTTCTTTTTGGCAACATGCCATGGGATGACTATACTCCTCTCATTTTTATGAACCGATCAAAAATTAGCCTTTTGGTGGAGGAAAATGACCAAATATTATTCTCTTCTCAAAAATTGAGCTTTTCTCAAATTTTTGAGAGCATTTTGACCCCGAATCGAGTTGAGCAAGTTTCTTTTTGGCAACATGCCATGGGAGGATTATTCTCCTCTCATTTCTACGAACCGATCAAAAATTAGCCTTTTGGTGGGGGAAAATGACCAAATATTATTCTCTTCTCAAAAATTGAGCTTTTCTCAAATTTTTGAGAGCATTTTGACCCCGAATCGAGTTGAGCAAGTTTCTTTTTGGCAACATGCCATGGGAGGATTATTCTCCTCTCATTTCTACGAACCAATCAAAAATTAGCCTTTTGATGGGGGAAAATGACCAAATAGTGATTTTTCCCTTTAAGTTGTCAAAAAGGGGTTAGTTTTACCGCCTTATGAATTTTAGTGAATCATGTAAAAGCAATTGCTTTATCTTTTGCTTTCCTTACAATGTAGGGAAGTCTCATGGATTCAAGGAGTTGAAATTGTCTCTTCCAAGGACCAAAAGAATACACCGAGGTGGGGGATTCTACCGAAAATGAGTGACTTCTCCACTTTTTCCTCTGCTTTTGATCTTGAAGCATGATAGTAGCCTGTTAGAGGCGTTGGGTAATTATGATTGAATTTTGCATGTGTAGATGGATATAGAAGAGAAGTAAACTTTTCTAATTATTAGAATAAGAGATAAACTTGCATGTGTAGAAGGATGCAGATAGAAAAGTGAATTTTTCTGAATTGCTAAATATGGATAATGATTGCCTGCGTAGATGTTAAACTTTATTGATGACTGAAATGGAAATAATTGCATGCGTAAAAAGGGGAATCAATTATTTGTTATTGGCGAGCATGTTAGGGTATAGCCCTAGGAATCATGTGAAAGCATAAGAAAAAGGACATGCTGGTAGTAAGACTAGGAGAAAACCTAGACTCAGGGTTAATGAGTGGCATCAAACTTAGGAGTGTATCCTAGGATTTAATGAGTGGCATTATCTTAGGAGATAACCTAAGGACATTGGATAGAGTGATCAACATAGAGTCAAGGACTCTAGGATGAGCATGATATAAGACTTAGGTAAAGGAAACCTAAGGTAAGTTAGTGGGTCGAGAATAGACTAGTTAACATAGAGTCAAGGAACTCTAGGTTAAACATGATACGAAACTTAGGTAAGAGAACCTAAGGTGAATTAGTGGAGTTTATACTCACAGAAAATGGATTAGAGTCAAGATAACTCTAAATGCAAAGTGCAACAGGTAAATAGAGATAATGTAACTCCAAGTTCGGCAAAGAAAAGAGTATGTGGCCACAAAGTTAAAGAATTAAACTGATAGCAAAGTGATCAACTTAGAGTCAAACTCTAAGGAAAAGTTTGGGTAATCACAAAGTCAAAGAGCTAAATAATATAACCCTAGAGTGGGTCATAGGGTGTATGGGCAAATGGATAATAACTTTAACTTCAATTTGAGTTAAAGAAATAAAGGTGAAATGTTTAAGAGTCCAGGAGACTCTCTAATTATCCTGATGGCAAGACCTAGGATAAGAGATAAATTGTTGTAAAAAGGCAAAGTTAAAAGCAAGCTAAAAGTGGCTAAAAAGCATAAAGAGAATGTAAATGGCGCCTTCGAATTTGAGACTCGTCAAGTGGAGCAGGACTCCCTGGGCAGTGACCCGTCGGACGAGCTACTTTCGAAAGGCTTAAAGTGAAAGCAAAGAGCTAAATGCTCAAGGGAAAGATAAAGAGATTTGCTAGCGGCAAAGAGGGAGCTATAAGCTCGAATAAGAAAGAAAAGCAAGTGTTCAAAGGCAAAAAGGCTAAGAACTAAAGTAAAAAGAGAAAGAAAAAGAAAAGAAAAGAAAGAAAATTAAAGATAAAACGGGCGTACCTCCGGGGGCGAACGTACAACGGTCAGGAGTTGGACAGGGTCCCTCTCCCGGGCAGCGACCCGTATGACTGGTAGATAGAGTACTCTTGTCAGAGTTGGGCAGTGACCCTATCGGGCAGTGTCCCGTATGACAAGTCCCCCCGGCAGGACGGGGTAACACTTGCGAGTGTTATCGGCAACCTTAGAAATCTTATCTTATGGTAGTAAGACTACCGGGCTCGGGCCCGTTGGATAAGAATTTCCAAGGGTTAACTTGAACTAAAGCACCAGAATCTAAAGAATAAAGAAAAATAGAGTGGCCAGGGTGGCCGGGTTAGTTGAACCCAGTATACAGCGGCATAGTGGCCGAGTTGGTGCTTAGCAGCCTAGTGTGGCTAGACAGAGTAGTGCTGGGTCGATGGTTGTACACAGATAGTGTAGTGATATATTATTGCATAGCTGCATATTGATGTTGAGGATTTTAGTTCCTAGCACACTATTATTATTGCTTCCATTGGACCAAGTGGTGTAGGACACTCTCTCTCGGTGGTTGAACCCACTGGGAACTCGCTCGTAAGTTCTCACACCCCTTGGGTGACTCCCCCCACAGGTTCGGGAATGGATGCAGCGGTTGAGACGGATCAGATGCAGACGACAGCGAGGCATACGACAGGGGCAAGGGCCCAGCAGCATAGTGACCTAGAGGGTCTAGCAGAGGTATCCCTTTCTATATATTTCTTGAGTGAACCTTGTATGGTGAGGAATTATGTAAAGGAAATGGAATATTTTATTTGCAAGTTCAGAATTGTAAAGTGTAGTAAGTTTAATTTATGGTTCACTCCTGTATGCTTTCATTTCCGCATTAGTTGTTGGTTTATTAAATGAAAGTTTTAATTTATAGTGATTTTTAGTACTCTGATATTGAGCTTCCGCATACACTTGTTGTGTTATTATGGATGTTACCGTTCCTTTCAGGTAGAAAAAGGTTTTACCTGATTGGCGGGTCTGTTGGCGTGCCCGAACCGTACAAATTGGCGGACTCGGGGCGTGACAGGTTGAATACCTTATATATTAAATAATTGATAGCCAATTGAGGGGGAGTCAAAGAAAAGTAAAATGCTCAAAAGATGTGGAAAGAGTTACATCCCAATGAGGAGTGTGAAAACTACCACCACATGGAGGAAAAGAAAGAAAGAAAAAGATACTCCATGAATGCAAAGCAAATTTTTGTTTTAAAAATGTTGACGAAATGCATATTGAAATACTTGACTCAGTCATATTTCATGGTTGGTATAAGGTGGGATTTTTGATATAAGATGCTCGAAGAGCCACTCCTTCAACAGATTATCTAGATATATTATCTAACTTATCGGGGATTTCAAACATCTATTGATCTTTGTAATTCATTTTCTTTACCAAAATTGATGATTTGATAAAGGCATTACGCATAAGATCAAGATAGATGTAATTGAAATTGTTCAACTTTAAGAGTTTTAATTTTCATAAATCTTCGTTTCATTTTTGAGTATTTTTGATAGATTTGGTATAATCTATTTCTTGTTGCATGAAACGATGACTTTTTGTTTAAAGTTGATGCGCTAAAGTGCTTACATACTCTTTCTGGTTTTTATTTTTCTAAATTATTCTAATGAAAGAAAATTGGATTGAATGACATCTTGTTAATTCATTGGTTAAAGCACTTATTTTGTTTTCTTGATGGAATACAAATCGGTAATTCAAAGATTTCAAAATCTGGATTTGTTTCAAGAAACTATTTGATTTTTGTTCTTGAGTACCGGTACGCAATCTGTGTTTTTGTTATATACCGGAACTGAGCTTTTATCTCTCTTTCTCTATGAACTAATGTTGTTAGTGATTTCCTTTTGTCTAGTATGTTCACTGTTTGACAATTTGTGACAAAAAGGGGGAGAAGAGAAATGAGGACGGAGATGAGATCATCAAGAGAGTACAAACGAAAATGGAAAAATGGGGGAGAACGGAAAATGATGATCGTATCACAAAGGGGGAGAACATAGATGCTCAAGAACATGGAGAACATGGAGAACATGTTAGAGATGCTCAAGATAGGGGGAGATAAAAGAAAAGATTGAAAGAGCGGAAAAACAAAAGAACCAAAAGGACAAATCAAATGTAGGATTTTACTTTCTAACGACTAACGTTTGATTTTGTTTGGAGTTTTGTTTTGCAGGAATTACATCACTTTAAGACTCCAAGTCCTAAGTCATAGAGTATGTTCTAAGACTGGTTCAAATGTAATTTTGTATTTATTGGATCTTTCACGCAAAGAAAATCAATGTTTTGGTGATGACATTGAATTCCGATTTTTTGGTTTAAGATGAGTGACTTGAGCGTTTTTATGTATTTTTGGATTTTGTCACGAAATTGCCAAAGGGGGAGATTGTTACGGCATTTTGGTGTTGGCATATTTCGTGAGTCAAGTCAGTGAGTTGAGTCGGAGTCTTAAAGGGATCAAATTGTCAATCAGCAATCAAAGACTTAGAGAAGATTCAACAAGAGCTCAAGTTGACACTCAGTGTCTTGAGTCTTGAAGATTGAAGATAAAGAATTGTGGATCAGTTACATCAATCTCAAGAAGAAAGTATTCAAAAGGATCAGGTATGTTTAACTAAATAATTTTGGTGATCCGAATACTTTCTTATAGTGTAGAAACACTTGGATGAATTTTTAATTGCATAAAAATCAAAAACTGGACATGGGACATGTTCAGGATCCGGATCAGATAATCCAATCCGGATCCCGAAGGGTATTAGTTCATGTGCAAATCCAATCCGGATCCAAGCCTATTCTGATCCGGATCCCGAACATTGGATGTTGCTGAAATTCATGAACGATCCGGATCGGGCCTTGCGATCCGGATCCCGAACCCTTGGATTTCTGGAATCGTCAATCTCGTTACGACGATCCGGATCGCAGTAATCCCGATCCGGATCGCCGTCCTGAAAAATTCCAGATAAGGTATGTTTTTGATGCTTATCTCTTTCCAAAGGTTTCTAAACTATAAATAGACATTTAGGGTTTCTCAAAAACGTGGGGAGCTATACCGTTTATTTTATAAAACACTTGAGAGCAACCCTAGAGGCTAGGTTTTTACCGTTCTTCTTTATAGCCTCTTTTAGGTCAATTCGACGGTTCTTCCAAGATCTATCTTTTGTCGAATTGATCTAGTCTTTGCTTAGAGATTTCTTCTACGGTTCCTCAATGAGAATCTAAGCAAAGGATCACCATCGAAGTCAATATTCTTATCGACTGAGTTTGCGTCGTGGATTCGACGTGGCATCGTGGATTCGGTGTGCTAAAGGCGTTTCGTGGATTCGAAACGTGTGCTCGTGGATTCGAGTGGCGTTCGTGGATTCGAACGTGCGCAGTGGACGTGCAAACGGTGGAGCGCAAGGTCTGAAGAAATTGAAGGAGGGGTTAAATCCGTGGAGACGGTAATCACCTTGTTATTCTTCTTTTCTTAGGGATTGTTATTGCGTGGATATCCAACCGGTCAGCGCAAGGTCCGAAGAAGCTGAAGGAGGGGTTTGAGTCCGTGGAGTCGGTAATCACCTTGTTATTCTTCTATTCTTAGTGGATTGTTATTGCGTGTTGGTCCCGTGGTTTTTCTCCTGGATTGGAGTTTCCACGTAAATCTCGGTGTGTTGATTTTTATTTTCCGCATTGTTTTTATTTTTGCACTGAGATTGGTTTTTATAATATTACACCTATTCACCCCCCTCTAGGTGTTTGATAGTACCTATTTAGATCCTTGTGGATCCTAATAACTCTACAACTTAGGTAAAGGAAACCTATGGAGAACTAGTGTTCAATATAGAGTCAGGGAACTCTAGGACAAGTATGACATGGAACTTAGGTAAAGGAAACTTAAGTTGAGCTAGAAGAGTTTAAACTCACAGACAGAAAAATAGAGTCAAGTTGACTCTAGGATTCAGTAAGGAATCAAGAGAATGGAAAAATGGATCAAGTGTGGAGACATGAAAGGGAAAACAGGAAATTAGAGTCAGTGTAACCCTAAGTTAATAGTGGAACAGGAAAATAGAGTTAAGTTAACTCTAGGATTCAATGAGGAATCAGGAAAGTGGGATAAGATCCCAAGGTTAAAGAGTTGATCAAATATAACCCTAGAAAGTCATAGGGTGTCTGGGCAAATGGATAATAACTTTAACTTCAATTTGAGTTAAAGAAATAAAAGAGAAATGTTTAAGAGTCCAAGTGACTCATAGTTATCCTTATGGCGAGACCTAGGATAAGAGATAATTTGTTGTAAAAAGCAAAGTTAAAAGCAAGCTAAAAGTGGCTAAAAAGCATAAAGAGAAAAAAAAAAGGCGCCTTCGAATTTGAGACTCGTCAAGTGGAGCAGGACTCCTTGGGCAGTGACCCGTCGGACGAGGTACTTTCGAAGGGCTAAAAGTGAAAGCAAGGTGCTAAATGCTCAAAGAAAAGAGAAAGAGATTTGCCAGTGGCAAAATGGGAGCTATAAGCTCGAATAAGAAAGGAAAGCAAGTGTTCAAAGGCAAAGAGGCTAAGAACTAAAATAAAAAGAAAAGAAAGAAGATATAAAGATAAAACGGGCGGACCTATGGTGAAGCCAGCCCATGTTGGAGGTACGGGCAGTATCCCTCTCCCGGGTAGAGACCCGTTCGGGACGCTTCTTCCGTAGGACGGGGTAACACTTGCGGGTGTTATCGGCAACCTTAGAAATCTTATCTTATGGTAGCAGGACTACCGGGCTGGGGCCCGTTGGATAAGAAATTTCTGAGGGTTAACTTGAACTAAAGCACCAGAATCTAAAGAATAAAGAAAAATAGAGTGGCCAAGGTGGCCGGGTTAGTTGACCCTATATACAGCGGCATAGTGGCCGAGTTGGTGCTTAGCAGCCTAGTGTGGCTAGACAGAGTAGTGCTGGGTCGATGAGTATACACAGATAGTGTAGTGACCTATTATATGGTAGCCTAGTATGGCTGGACAGTATAGTGATGGGTTGATGAGTATATACAGACAGTGACATAGCTGCATTGATATTGAGGATTTTAGTTTCCTAGCACTATTATTATTGCTTCCATTGGACCAAGTGGTGTAGGACACTTTTTCCCGGTGGTTGAACCCACTGGGAACTCGCTCGTAAGTTCTCACACCCCTTGGGTGACTCCCCCCCCACAGGTACGGGTATGGATGCGGCGATCGTGACGGTTCAGACGCAGACGGCGAGGCATACGACAGGGGCAAGGGCCCAGCAGCATAGTGACCTAGAGGGTCTAGCAGAGGTATCCCATTTATGTATTTCTTGAGTGAACCTTGTATAGTGAGGAAATTTATGTAAAGGAAATGTAATAGTTTTATTTGCAAGTTCAGAAATGTAAAGTGTAATAAGTTTAATTTGTGGTTCACTCTTGTATGCTTGCATTTCCGCATTAACTGTTGTTATTGAATGAAAGATTCAAATTTATAGTGATTTTTAGTACTCTGATATACAGCTTCCGCATACACTTGTTGTATTATTATGGATGTTACCGTTCCTTTCGGGTAGAAACAGGTCTTACTCGATTGGCGGGTCTGTTGACGTGCCCGAACCGTACAAATTGGCGGACTCGGGGCGTGACAAAGGGTGTGAGAACTACTTAAAGTTTCCAGTGGGTTCAACCACCGAGAAAGAATGTTCTACACTACTTGGTCCAATGGAAGCAAGATAGCAAGATAACCTATGCTAAAAATAACTGCAGATGCCAACTAACACGATCATAACATGTATGAATAACTCTAAACTAATTGTGTATGCTCCTTGTCTCATTGCTACCAAAACTTGCCACTCTGGCTACTACCCAAAAGCTCGGCCACTATGCCGCTACAAAAGTGGTTTACTAACCCGGCCACCTAGGCCACTCTACTTTTCTCTTTACCTTTTTCACATTCTTGTGCTTTAGTTCAAGTTGCTAACCTTCGAAAATTCTTGCCTGAAGGGTCCCAGCCCGGCTGTCACGCCCCGGGGTCGAAACTGCGACCCGAGCTCGCCAACAGATCCGCCACCTATGCCTAACCCCGCATAGGCGAAGCGTCCTACCTGCAAGAAAAGTATTACAGCTAACAGATATCAGAGCTATAAATGAAAATCTGCTGTAACACTAAAATCAACCACTGTACAACTAGAAAATAATACAATAATGTCCATCTCCCAAAAATAATACTCAAACAATATCCTCAAATACAACTCAATCACTCGACAGGGAGGTAAATCCTAAAATAAATACATCAGTGTACAGGCTCTCAGTACAAGTCATCCTCACTACAACAATCTCTCAAAAGTAAAAATAAATTAATCTACAAACAATCTACAAACTGTACTACAAATCTCCAATGTGGGGGTACAGCTACTCTCCAAAGAACAGGTAGGGATCTAGCTCGCGACTCCCTCGCCTCGACAGCAACCGCAGAATCAGCAACTCCCATAGATGACTTTGCAAAACAAAGGAGAGAAAAGAAAGAAGGAGGGGGAAAAACCCCCAACGGGTGTGAGAACTACATCAACAAGTAGTTCTCAGTGGGTGCCGCCACCAGGCCCGACGGTCTGCCCACTAAGTCTATTAGAGGCATAAGATAACAATACAGTGAAGACTGAACCGAAAAAGCTGGAGGTACTCTACAGCTACCATGCCTCTATCTAAATGCTCAATGGGTGGTACAGATGAAAAGATATGCCACTACTCGCACCCAAGGTGCTTAATCGACCTAATCGAACTGACTGCCTTATAGGGTCCAGTCAAGCCTGTGCCTACCTACTGCCGTTACATCCACGTAGGACCGGACTTACGTAGGGCGTCCGTGACTGCCAAAACTGGCCCAGCCAGAGGGACAATATCGACAAGTCGCGATACAAAAGTAACAGATCCACTCCGGACGTGGCACTCGAGGGGCGCGACCCCACCGAGGAAAAAGGTATCCGCGCAGTCTGTCGAGCTCAAAGGGGCTCATGCAGGCTATGGTCAAAATCCACGCTCACTTTCAGAACGGAAGGACCCAAGATACTCAAACATCTCGCACAACGGTCGGAGAACTCTCGACGACTCAGCTGATCAGCTCTCTCGAATCTCGAAACACTAGCAAACTCCACCAACTCGTGGCACAAGCACACTGGCTGGAGATACTCCACAGCCAGGATCGACCCACAACTCAGGGCTAACAAACTGGTCGGACAATAGTCAAAGACCCGGGACCACCGTCAACCCTGACAGTTCCCAACAGTACTGACCGGAAGATACTCGACGGCCCGGGACCACCGTCTACCCAAACGGCTCCCCACAACACTAGCACAAGTCTAAACTCAGCTATCAGACTCCACTCAGCCCCCAGGCACGAGTGCAAAGATGCCCCACAGAAACCTGACCGCTCGGCCCACTACCCGGGCGAGGTAACACTATGTCCAGGAAAGATGCAAAATGTGGGATGTCTAAAGCAGAAAGAAACCTAGCCCAAGTGAAGGTTCTCTATTGGTCTGGTTAATCATGTATCATATGACGGGGTGCTAGGTCAAGTTCCAATAATAACATAAAGGAAAAACTCATCTCTCATAAGCATGCTTCTATCTCCTTAAGCATAAGATGTACAAATAAATCATGCACGCTATCACTCAAAGGTAGTATACTCAAGTCATACATGCTCACAAGCATAAACAATGAAGAGTAGACGTGCATCAATCATATTCTCCAATAAGTAAGGGAACATCATCATCTAGCATGCTCTCAATCTCATAGAGGAACACTACCACTAGGTAAGCTTCCAATAATAACATGAATATCATATCTTGCAATCCTCAACAGTTACTGACATCATGCTTACATCTCAATCATCATCATGAATATACTAGCATGCATGCATTCTATCAAACATAGAATTAGAGAACCGTCCACCGGTTCTGGAAACAGGAAACCCACCTGGAAATGCGCAAACCATAGCTGTAAAAACCTCCTCGCTGTCCAATACCCTTTTTCCACGCAAAACACCGAGAACTGCAATTATAAACCAAACGGTGTACAATTAATCCAAAATATGTGTACCATGCCGCAGTCCAAACAACCAGCCCTGAAAATGGCTAAATCTCACCTGCGAGATGAACTCAGAAAAATCCTAGAAAATAACCGCTGCGTTCGTCGCGTCGAGCCGGTCGAAATGAGTACTCGCACGTCCAAATCCGACACCTGTAGGCCAAGATACAAAATCGGCAACATGACCACCTCCAAAAATCTCAAGTACCAAATCTGTGACACTTTGTCCAGAAAAGTAGAAATTTTCACCTTTGGGAAAAACTCAGAAAAATCCAAGAAAAATACTATCATGCTCCTTGCGATGTGTAGATACAAAACGACTATTGGCACGCCTCAATCCGAAGCCTGTACGCGGAGATATCGCCGAAATATCAGGGTGCTGTCCAAATACTCCGCAATAGAAAATAGGTCAAAGAGAAGCTCGAAAAACTCCAAGAAAAGCTCGGAAATAGGGGGAGCTCAAAACACGATAGTTGTAACCCTACCTGTTGTCAAGCCAACGGCGCAAGAATCACAGAAAAAGGTTGTCGAAGTAGGCCGGCGAAGCTCGTGCACTGAAATGCGACGGAGAAGAACACCGAAGAAGAAACGTCGCGCCGCGCCAGTAAAAAGGAAATCTCGAAATGCGTGCCGCCGAAAAATCCGGGAATCGACAGGTGCAATCTTCTCTGCTTGGAGAACCATTCTTCTTCCTAGTCCTTTGCGAGCAGAGGGCTCGAAGGAGGTCGGAATCCACCATGAATCCCCTCTCGGATTGCTTCAAAGGCAAAACCAAAAAACACATTTCAGATAATTCCCGTTGTGTCCCCAGAACAGGAAACACCCGTAGAAGCCGTCCCAGAAGCTGCCGCGTGTCCAGTCCTAGTCATCCCACAATTCGGGCGCCACGTGGCGCGCACAGCGCCGCGCCGACAACGCGGCATGGCGCCCCGCTCGCGCACGCGGCCCGAGGCGCCCGCGTGCGCCTCGGTGCGCCCCACGCTGTGATCCCGCCAATCACCATCCGCCACGTGTCACGCCCGGTCCACCGTGCACCCCGCGCCACTCCGTGAATCGCGCCTCGCGAGCCGTCCAACAAAAAGCCGCCACGTGTCTTGCCCTATGGTGCACGCCGGCCCCGTGGACCGCGCGCCTGCCCGCGCGCCCGCGCGCCTGCCCGCGCCCATGCGCTTGCCCGCGGCGCTCCGCCGCTGCCCGAGCCCGCGCCGCCGCGCTCCGCCGCCGCCGCTGCCCGCCGGCCGCCGGAACAGTGCCAAGTGCCTCGAAATCCGTGTTTTCGCATCCGGGCTCCAAAAAATACGAATAAATAGTCCATTTTGATCGTTTTCGCGCGCTGAATCCAAATCCGTTGTCCGTTTTGCCAAATTCCAATTCCAAAAATTGCCGAAAGCATCCGGAAAGGTGTTTTTAACCCAAATTTCGTGCTGAGTCCAATTTTGATATCCGTTTCGCGCGAAACCACTTCTAACATTGCCAAAAATTCCCAAAAAAATGTGATCTTGATACATTTCTCATGCTAGGTCAATCCCTGGGTTCCAATATGCGCATAAACACGTCTATCACCCAACATGGGCCTCCAGAAGTAGCAAATCAACCAGTAACCTTACCGCGGGGATCCGGGTCCTCACACCGGCTGTCATGCTACTATAAGACAAGACTTTCAAGGTTGCCGATAGCACCTCAAGTGCTACCCCGTCCTACGGGAAACTAGTCATACGGGACACTGCCCGGGAGAGGGTCACTACCCTTGCACTCCGACAAGATCTACGTTTTACCCCCGAAGGTACGCCCCTTTTATCTTTTTCTTTTCTTTCCTTTAGCCTTTAGCTCTTTACATTGCCTTACCTTTGGGAAGCTGAGTCTTGCTCACACACTTCCCCCTGGGAGTGAAATACGCTCAACCCTCCCAATGGCAACTTGCCTTTAATTCTTTAATTCACTCGGGAGTGACATATGCTCAACCCTCCCAATAGCCATTTCAGACTTTTTCTTTTACAGCTTACATTTACCGGGTCCGACGGTTCCAAAAGATGGATGCCTACAACCCCAATCAAACAAGAACAGGTTGTAGCATCGCCTCCCGTAGTGCTCGGCCCAATGTACTTTATTTTTCCTTTTTACCTTTCTTTAAGCATTATCTTCTTTTGTTCAATTAAGCCTTTAGCTTCTTTGCTCTTTAAGCATTTTCTTTACACTTTAGTTTTAGATGAGTTTAAAGCACCTTGGCACTCATCTACTCGGGAGCGACATATGCTCAACCCTCCCGTTAGCATTTATGCCTCAATGCTTTCTCTTTTACTTTTCTCTTTTATCCTAAGTTCTTTACTCTAGGATAGCTTGGGTGTCTCTAACACCAATTTAGATTTGAACCTCTTGTTCTTTTGTTTTTACACTTAATCTTGCCACTTGACAATTTTTCTTAGCTCTTTAGCCCCTTTTAACTTTATCCTACTTACTTGTTCTCCTTTCACAACCCTATGTCTTAATTAGCCTTAGGGTTTCTACTATGTCACAAGGACACTAGACATTGCCTAGAGTTTATTAACTCTGTTTCAATCTTTCACATTCATCCTAAAGTTCATTAACTCTATTTCATATTTCTCACATTAACCTAGAGTTCATTAACTCTAATTCCATTCCTTTTTGTTTAGAGTCTATTAACTCTAATTACATTCTTCCTTTAGCTTAGAGTACCCTTGACTCTATGTTATCTCTTCTCCACATAACCTAGAGTACATTTAACTCTATGTTGTACACTCTATAATCAACCTTAGGTTATTCCCTAAGACAATGTCACTCGTTCATCTAGGTTTAACTCCTAGGTTATTCATGCCACTCGTTAAACCTTTAATCTAGGTTTTCTCCTAGATCTTACATCCATCATGCATTTCTCTTATGCTTTTGCATGATTCTTAGGGTTATACCCTAACATGATCATTCTCATATTTATCTTTTGCTATTTATACTAATGCAAATTTAACCAACAATAGGTTTAACATAATTGCTTTTAGGACTAAACCCTAATCATTCTCATTTTTGATCCTAACACCCTACTAGTATGCTTCTAGGTCAGAAAATCAAATGACAAATGGGAGAGATCACCCATTTTCGGTAGAATCCCCTACCTCGATGTTTCGCGTTGTTTTTGAAGGAGGCCAAAATTTGCTCTCCTGACCTACAAGATTTTCCTAAAATAAAAGGGGAAATCATGAAGCAATTTATTTTATGGTCCACTGGTTCCTTAGAATTTGTAAACTAGATGCCCCTTTAAAATATGAAAAGGGAAAATTCCCGATTTAGTCACTTTCCTCCCGATGGGCTCTCTTTGGATCAATTTACAAGAATAGGGAAAAATAATCCCATCTTGACATATTTGCCAAAGAGACATTTTTTTGATCTCTTTAGCCTAGTGCAAAATGCCCAATAATTTGAGAGATAACTCAATTTGAGTAATTTCCCATCAATTGTTGATTTTGCTCACTGGAGAAAAGAAAAGAAGAATAAATTTTCTTCTTTCTTCTATCTTCTCTTTTCTTCTTTTCTTTTCTTTCTTCTTCCTTCTCTCTTTTTTCTTTTCTTTTTTTTTTTTTTTTTTTTTTTTTTTTTTGTAAAGACTGCTGCTAGCAGTCCTGCTGCTGGCAGCAGCAATCTGCGGGTGTAGCTTGCTGCTGACTGCAGCAGCATTACAGCTGCAGCAGCCAGCAGAGCAGCTTGCAGCAGCAGCAGCTAGGCCAGCTGCCAATGCAGCGGCGTAGCCCCCCCCTGCGCGGTCCTCAGCTGCCAAGGCAGGGCAGCTGCCCAAAGCAGCTGCCAAGCAGCTGCTAAAGGCAAGTTGCCAAGCAGCCTACTTGATGCAGCTGCCCCTTGGGAAGCTGCACCCAGCGCAGCAGCAGCTGCTGCCTTGTGCGGCAGCAGCAGAAGCAGCAGCAGCTGCAGCTGAGGCTGCTGCTACTGGCATGTAGCAGCAGCAGCTCTACTGCCGCAGGCTGCTGAGCTAGCAGCTTGAGCAGCTGGCTGCCTGCGCTGCTGCTAGCAGCAGCAATACCGCAGCCCAACCACCTCTTTTTTTTTTTTTTTTTTTTTTTTTTTTTTTTTTTTTTTTTTGTTTTTGTTTTCCTCTCATGTGCAAAATAGAGAAGAGAAACAAGAGAGTATTACCTTTTTGAAGAACTGAGAAAATGAGGGGATTCTCTTCTCTACTACTACTACTACTTCTTCTTCTTCTTCTTCTTCTTCTTCTTCTTCTTCTTCCTCCTCCTCCTCCTCCTCCTCCTTTCCTCTTCTTTCTTTCTTCTCCTTCTTTCTTTCTTCCTTCTTCAGCAGAAATGGGAGAGAGAGAGAGAAATGTAATTAAGTGGAAGAGAGAGAGAAAATTAAATTCCTACAGGTGGGTGGTTGGGGAGAATAGTGATTTTAATAAAATGCCCCAACTAATCCATTATTTCCCCAAATTGCCCTCCCTGCTGTAGTTTTTCCCCTGTAGAGAGCAATTTCGGGTACCCTTCTTCCTCTGCGTTTTGCCGTCAATTGAGAAATCAAAATTACAATTTTTCTTCTTCTCTTTATTCTACAAACTTTTCTTAAACTCCCCACTATTTCTTTTAAATTTTTGAGCTGCTCTAAGCCCTCAAAAGAGGGCCTCGAAAAAGCTTGGCGATAAACTACATCAGCAAAACTGCAGTTTCAGAATTCTTCAAGCATTTTGCTTCGCTTTGTTCTCCAATTTTCTTTCAATCTCTCACCTCGGCACATTCATCCCTTTTTATCAGCAAGCTTTACTAAGACACCCCACGATTTCTTTTTAATTTTTTGACTACTCTAAGTTCTCGAAATAGGGCTCCGAAAAGGCTTGCCGATAACTGAATTAAGGATTCCTGAATTTTTGCTAAGTCCTTAAGTTTCAACTTACTTTTCGACCCAATGCTCTTCGCGTCGGTCCGAAACGCACCGAACTCGACTGTAATCATATTTAAAATATGTTACGAGTCTTTTCGCCTTATTTTGCCATTTTGCGAATTCGGCGAACGAGGACTTAAGCTTTACAATTTGAAGCTTTAAACTCTCAACTACAACTCACTTTTCGACTCGACGGCTTTTACGTCAGTTCGAAATGCTTCCAACCCACTTGTAATTACATTTGAAATGTGTTACAAGTATTTTTGCCAAGTTTCGCCATTTTGCAAAAATCGGTGCACTATATTCTCCCCTCCTTTAAGAGTTTCGTCCGCGAAACGAAAACCCACATACCTTAGGATTTATTCCTCGAATAGGCGTGGGTGGTGCTTGTGATGACCTGGATCTCCGTAGAGCTGTTGCAGTTCGTTGGGGTGGCTATTGGAGGCCTACGTGGTGTGTTGTAGGTGTTTGGGGCATAATTTGGACACAAGTGTTGGACTTCGAGCTTAAATGGATCATGTGAGTGATCGGAGGACCCCGTGGAGGGTTTAGAAGTGGTTTCGCGCGAAACGGATATTAAAATTGGGCTCCGCGCGAAATTTGGGCTAAGAACACATTTTCGGGTGCCTTCGGCAATTTTTAGAGTTGGAATTTGGCAAAACGGACGTCAAATTCGGATTCAGCGTGCGAAAACGGTCAAAATGGACTACTCACTTGTTATTTTTGAGCAAAGGTTACTACTGTTCACTGCCGGAACAGTGTTCCCGGCGATCGCCGGCGGCGGCGGCGAGCAGCGGCGGCGCGGCCTCGGGCAGGTGGCACAGCGGCGGCGGGCAGGCGCGCGCGGCGCGGGCAGGGCGCGGGCAGGCGCGCGGGTGCGCGGTCCACACGGCCAGCGTGCCCCAGGAAGGGGGACACGTGGCGGATTTCTATTGGGTCGGTGTTGTGTTCTTGGATCACGGAGCAGGCTAGTTGTGTATGGTGGACCGAGTGGACACGTGGCGGATTCCCATTGGACGGTCCACTGCTCGCGGTCTACGGAGCAACGCAGGTGTATGGCGCACCGGGCTTGGACACGTGGCATCTTTCTCTTGGTTCAGTCCACAGGGTTTCGTGCACCGGGTGCACTAGGCACGGAGATGACACGTGGCGCTTCCCCATTGGTTGGAGTACTGTGCGGGCAGGACGGGCAGGCCGGGCAGGTGCGCGGGCAGGCGCAGGGTGCAGGCTGGTGGTGTGCCACGTGGCGGTTTCCTATTGGTTGAGCTGCTGACACGTGGCAGTTTGTAGTTCGTCGGGTGCATGGAATGTATGCACCGGGCGTAGCGAGCGTAGTGCAGTGACACGTGGCGTGCAGGGATTGGTCGGGGTACTGTGCGCGTACGGGGGGCAGCTGGCCCGACCTGCGCGGGGCAGGCGCTGAGACGCCCCACTTCCCAGGGGGTCACCCATCCTAGAACTACTCTAGCTCTAGCACGCTTAACTCTCATGTTCCTCTTGGATCTTGCTACCATCCAAAATGCTATAGCCGGGTTAGAGATTTAGTCCTATTATATCATTTATATAGAGGACTAATCCAAATTCCGGGGGTGTCACATTCTTCCCCCCTTTAAGCCCTGACGTCCACGTCAGGCTCAAGCACACTCACAAGCACCAGGCGATGTGAGACTCGTCTCGCTAGCCTTAGCCGACCTTGTGAGGAGCTGCACTCCACTCACAACGGTCATTAGCCGGGGAGCCTCGCTCTACCCGCTATATAACCCTGGCTCAGCCGAGACTCATCTCACATTTCCGGCTGGTGAATAGCTCTGATACCAACTGAGACGCCCCACTTCCCAATACCATCCAAAATGCTATAGCCGGGTTAGAGATTTAGTCCTATTATATCATTTATATAGAGGACTAATCCAAATTCCGGGGGTGTCACAGGCGCGGTCGGCGCCACGTGGCGCGGCCGCATTGGCCAGCGCCGCTGTTCGGTGTTCCTTGTGCCACGTGGCAGGCAGGGAGTGGGCGGTTTCGGTGTTTCCTGTTTCGGGGACATGGATGGTATTTCCAGAAATGTTGTTTTTGGCTTTGGCTCTTTGAGGGAATCCGAGAGGCATTCAAGGGGAGTTTTCACCACCTTCGAGGCCATTTCTCCCTGAGGGATGAGAAGATAAAATCTTCTCCAAGAAGAGAGGAATGCTCCTGTGAAGTTTCAGATTTTTTTTTGGCGGCACGGATTACGAGATTTCCATTTTCTCCGGCACGGCGCGACGTTCCTTCATCGGTGTACCCCTTTCGTCGCGTTTCGATGCGAGTGCTCTCCCGGCCCACCCCGATCACATTTTCCGGCGATTCTTGCGCCATTGGAACGGCGACTGACAGAGCTTTAATCTTGGTATTTCCTGTTTCCCCTCGTTTCACGCTTTTCGAGGAGTTTTTCTGAGTTTACTGTGACACCATTTGTTGTTATTGTGTTTTGGACAGCGGTTTGATCTTTTGGCGATATCTTCGCGCACAGGCATTGGATTGGGGTGATTCAAAAGGCGTTTTGCATCAACACATCACGAGGAATATCCCCAAATTTTCTTGGAATTTTCTAAATTTTCCCCGAGGGTGAAAAGTTCCTATTTACAGAACCTTGTGATTCAGTTTTTGTGATTGGGTTATTTCGGGGTGGTTCCCGTGCAGAATTTGTATCTCAGCGTAGGAAACTCGGGTGTGAACGTGCAGGTACTCGTTTCGACCGGTTCGTTGCAAGGATCGTGACGGTATTTTTTCTAGAATTTTTCGAGCAGATCTCGCAGGTGAAAAAGGCAAAACTGTGGACTGTTGTGTTTGGGACAGATTTTTGTGTGAGCATAGTTGCTAATTGTGCTTGTTCTTTTGGGGTGCTTTGTGCAGCGTGTGGTGATGGCTTAGACCGGGCGTGGACTTTACTGTTGGGACCAGGATTTAGCGCTCGAGGTGGGTGGTTGTTGCTTGCCTCTACTTCTGACTTGCTCACTAAGTTTATTTGAGAAGCCATCTTTTGGACATATTGATTGATTACCATGCATGTTGACTAATATAAGTGTGAGCCTATCATTTGAGAATAATTTTGTGGACATAGTATGTTGGGAATCTCATTGGGGTAATATTATTGTGGAAACATGATTGCGGGGACATATTTCATAGTGATAGTTAACATGCCATATTAGCACATAGAGCTTATGAAAGTTGGTTAAATAGACTAATTGTTGGGTCGTGATGACATATCTATGTGCGGGTATCACTTCGGAATTTATTATGGATCAGGGGTTATATACATGTGTAGTTGACTGATAATTTTAGCATGATGGTTATGTTTATGTGGATTTATTATTTGTTACACATGTGGAACTGTTATTCGACATTCTCTCTTTTATCTTGCATGAGGACTTTTGCATGCTTGTTTGGACATCTAGATAGGCCACTATTTTATTGCTACACTATCATATTGGGATTTGACTTAGGGGAAACCATGATTGCTTTCTTTTTCCTTCTTACTTAGACTTACGAGTCATGTTGCTCGGGTTCGAGCGGGGGTTTGGGATAGTGTAGCCGGGACCTTGGGGTCGGAGACAGGGTGTACTTGATGTTGGATTTATGGGTTATTGCGGCAACCGCGGACAGTAGGCGGTTGACCGGATGATGACTGTTCTACCCGATTGTGGATCATGGGTTATTGTGGTAACCGCGGGTTTGGGCGGTTGACCGGGTGTCGGCTATTGGGCTTGATTGTTGGTTGTGGGGTGTCGCGGCGACCGCGGACATTGGGCGGTTGACCGGATGTTTACTTATGCATCAGATTGGGTATCAGCTCTCTCTAGTGGATGGTTTTCCCACTAATTGAGTACTTTTGCATCTGATTAAGGGCCGGGGTTTTCTTTAGTGGTTGAGCTTTCCCACTTTGACCAGAGTCGTGATCCAGTCCTGCTGATTTATGATACTTGATACTGAGGCACTTTACTCGTGTGGGTCGCTCCCCTCGAGTGCCACTCCGGAGTGTGTGCATGTGTGACCGTGCCGGTCAGGAGCCGGTCTGTTGCCTTGGGATGGGACCGTGCCGGTCAGGAGCCGGTCTATTGCCCTTGGGATGGGACCGTGCCGGTCAGGAGCCGGTCTGCATCCCGCAGCTGAGTTGTGAGTTAGTAGGCATAGTTGGCAGTACCGGTGTTCACCGGTGTCTAGATTGGGTTACCCAGGCAGGCATATATATATATATATATATATATATATATATATATATATATATATATATATATATATATATATATCCTGATGCATACATTTAGCTATTCTTTTAGCTTGGCATATTAGAGGCATAGTAGTGGTAGTTTTCTTTCTCCAGCAGTCCTGTTTACAGCTTTACCACTTATTCCTTTTCTTGCCTCTGGTGACTTGGTGGGTACGCCAGAGTTTGAGGCTTTACCCACAGGGGGGAGGCTACTGGTTTACTAGTGGTTCTCACCCCCATTGTTGTTTCCCTCTTTTCTTCCTCCTGTTTTGCAGAGTCTTCTGCGGGGGTTGCTGATCGTTCGGTCGTTGTTCGAGGCGAGGGAGTCACGAGCTGGATCCTTACCGCCCGAGGAGTGTAGCTGTATCCCCTGGTGGAGATTCCTTATAGCTGTCAGCTGGTTTTTACTGTTTACTTTGGGAGAGATCTTTTGTATTTGGAGAGACTGAGGTGGAGACTGATGTACTATAGTTTGGTTTATCTCCCTTTCATAGTTGAGAGATGCTGTACTGAGGACATTGTATGGTGATTATCTGTATTTGAGGAGACGGATATTGTACTTTATTTTATGTTGTACAATGATTGGTTTTTATTTTTGCAGCATCTTATTTTCCGCTCTGATATTTGCATAGCTATAGTACTATCTTTCGCAAGTTAAACGCTTCGCCTATGCGGGATTTTGCATAGGTGGCGGATCTGTTGGCGAGCCCGGGTCGCAATTTCGACCCCGGGGCGTGACAGATTAGGTTGGTATCAGAGCTTAGGGATCGGTCAGTTGGGACCGTAGAAACCCTAGGCTTGTGGTTGGACCCTAGGATGACTTCGTGAGAGTCGTGACTTTTAGCGAGAGTCCTGATTGAGTTTTATACCTCTCCCAAGTGATGGGATGGGTGATTGGCATGTTTATCCTCCTAAGCAATTATGTTGGCTGCAGACAACATAATGCGGTGGAACGGTTGACATGCTCTAGACTCTTGCCGGATTGGGTCGAGTTTTGTTTTGTGCTGTGGTGCAGTTGGTCGGGGTGAGCGGTGTCTCTCCGACGCGTTGTGCGGATTGTTGGGCACTCGTCGCAGCAGTGGAGCATGAGCGGATTGTTTTGGGGCCGGATACCCAGATTGAGGTTAGAGGGCTCAAGGCCCCGATGGCAGGATTGTTTGAGGTATATCAGCGGCAGAGTGAGCCGCTGGTCTGGCTGGCACAGTTGTCGGAGCAGTGACACAGTTTTCGGAGCAGCGCAGTGACACGGTTGTCGGATCAGCGCAGTGGCACAGTTGTTGGACTAGTGAGTAGCCCCCTCAGTGCCAATGGTTAGTGCTGAGGCACCGAGGCGGGGTGGATAGCTGACAGTTGATAAGCTGTGGGATTGCATTGATAGGGTGAGCCAGTTTGGCAGTTGAGTCACCCCGATTTGTGTGATTGAGTATGGGGCCTTTGGAGGCAGGGTCTTGTTCGTTGATGGATAGAGAGTACTTGGAAGCCTTTTGGGTTAAGAGTTAGTGCAGTTGTCGAACTACGCGTGCCGGGTTTCGAGGGACGGGGCGCATAGGATATGTGTGACTGGGAGTGGATTGTGCTCGGATATCTTTCGGTTTATTTGATTCCTCCGTTTTGGATTTTGGATGCCTCGATGGAGTAGGCATTTCGTGTGGAGTGTGGCGTTGCAGTTCCTTTGGATAGGGATCTGCCGCTAGAGGCGAGTTCTGGATAGAGGTGCTTGGCGCTAGATGTTGGAGGCCTCATCGGCCGGCAGAGGCATTTTCGTTTCCTTTCCCAGATGGTGGATATCCTTGTGGACGGATTATGTAAAGCTTACCCATGGGAATGTTACCCTTTGTGATTGATAACCTGCATGTTTGGGGTACAATATACGTGATTGAGGGGTGAGCTTAGTAAGGATAATTGTATAAGGAATTGCATGAATTACTTGTGTTTTGTCATATGATGGTTGCAATAATGGATTTCCTGAGATGTCAGGGGTCGGGTGGACCCCGATGGCAGCATCGGCATCTTTATCAGAGTAGCGCAGCGGCAGCATGGGTTCGTTGTCTGCGGAGGACCTTTTTCGTCGCCTCAGAGTGAGCAAAGGCAGAGATCGTGCTCTCTATATGGATAGTCTTGATCTTCAGGCAGACTAAGCGGCGACCACTTGCGTCAAGCGGATTAGTCTATACCGCCCAGTTGGAGGTGTTGGGTTATAACTATATGGATCTAAATAGGGGAAAAAACACCTAGAGGGGGGGTGAATAGGTGTAAACAATAAACACTCAAAAATCGTTGCGCAATAAAACCCAATGCGGAAAATAAATGAACACGCAAGATTTTTACGTGGAAAAACTCCAAACCGGAGTAAAAAACCACGGGACCGATAACACGGCGAAATCCACTAGAATTAACACACGTACAAGGTGATATAACGTACTCACAGACGACTCAACCTTTTTCATACGCTCCTAGTAGATCTTCCCGCTCGCTCCACGACGCTTCTCGAATCCACGATCTGCGCCCAACGCTGAATCCACAGCGTCCAACGTCGAATCCACGACGTCCAACCGTATCCACGGTCTTCACCTAGTAGCACGCTTCGAATCCACGAACGTACCTCGCTCCGAATCCACGAGAGCGGTTGCACCTTGAATCCACAAGGCCACGCGAGTCCACGCGCCGATTTGGGTAAATCGTTGTTTTTGGGTGGTGATGATCCGCCGAATACTTAGATCAAAGATAGATCGGAAATACCATCTAAGTATTCATTATTTGATTCTACTCAAAATGTGAGTATGAAAACCTAGAATCAAATCAATCAATATAGATGAAGAAACATAGAATAAATCTATTGATTTCCTTTCTTCTCTATATGTGGATTTTTCTTTTCGGCTAATTTTTCTGTGATGGCCGATTACCATGCCCTAGAAATGAATATAGGGCCTATTTATAGGTTAGAAACCATTGGAAGAAGATAAGGATCAAAAACTGCCTTTTCTGGAATTTTACCGACGGCGATCCGGATTGGAATTGCTGCGATCCGGATCAGAAGCAAGAAAGACGATTCCAGAAAAACAAGGGTTCGGGATCCGGATCAAAGTCCGATCCGGATCGTTCATACAGTTTTACCAGAACATCAATGTTCGGGATCCGGATTGCAAGTCCTGATCCGGATCGAGGAAGCACACAGGTAAAACCAGTGTTCGGGATCCGGATCAGAGGATGCTGCGATCCGGATTGAACCAGTGTATGAACCAACACCCTTCGGGATCCGGATTGCCGAGCACGATCCGGATCCTGAACATGTCCCATGTCCAGTTTTTGATGTTTATGCAATAAAACATTCTTCCAGGTGTTTCTACACTATAAGAAGTATTCGGATCATCAAAATCTTTAGTTAAACGTACCTGATCCTTTTGAATTCTTCTTTCTTGAGATTGAGGTATATGATCCAAGTTTCTTCATCTTCAATCTTCAAGACTTAACACATTCACGAAATACGCCAACTCAAATTCCGTAACAATCTCCCCCTTTGGCGGTTTCGTGACAAAACACAAATCCACAAAAGAAAATTCAAAAAGATATTTTTGTTGCTATCACCATACAACAAAAATTTACAATGAAGATCCAAAATTAAAAACATGAGATAAACTCCTAAAACAGACTCTAGACTTAGACATCTGTACTCTCTGCACAAAGAAATCATTCTTGACAAACAAAATCGTTAGATACCTCAAGAATTGAAACATACAAAACCAAGTACAGAGATAGAGTTTATTCTCATCATGACATTTGAAAAATTCAGATATGTAAGAGAATCATAGTTAAAACCAACATATCTTCTAAGCATTCAAAAACCAAATGTCACAAAGTGTTAGTCCAACATCAACTTGTTAGTCATATTACATGCCCAAATAGTTAGTCGAATAGTTAGTAGGAGCATGCACAAATCACAAGATAAAACCAAAGTTGAGTTGGAGTCATACTTACCTTAATGATCACATATTCACCAATTCACATCATTCATCATTGTATCATTGTTCAAAGTTCTCTCTAACTCTCTCCCCCTTTTTGTCACAAAACAAAGCCAAAATGTAGCTAAAACTACGATATGTTAGGAGAGTGAAAAGTTCCAATAACACGTAAAACCTGAGAACTAAGCTAAAATAAAGTAAGTATAAAACTAAATCCTAAAATCAAAATCCTGCACAAAAAGAAACGAAACCTGAAGAACCAAACTAACAGTAAGTCATAAGGCTAAGTCCAAAACGAAGAGCCTAGGAACTGCAAGAACTGCGTAAAGTCATAGAACAAAGGAACAGAAAGCGCTGCTCAATCTGATGAATCTGAACTGGTACAGCTCAGCTTGTTCAAGATCCCCTTAAACAGTTTCGAAATATTTGAATATTTTTTCTTGATCTTCTTGTGCTGAGAGGAAAGTTGCTGAAGTTCTTTCGACATTCTTTCCTGTGCAGCAGAGAGTTTTCGCTGTTCCTGACGAAGCAGTTCCAATTCATCTGTGTCTGTGGTCCCTCTCTTCGAGTGTGATGGGTGCTGTGTGGATGCCGATGGTGCATTCATTCCCGTAACCCATGGAGATTCAGTTTGTAGAATTCCAGAAAGTGAGCGTGCTCTGGTGAGGGGCCCACTATGCTGACTTGCACTCGTTTGCACATTTTTTCTTCTCGTATACTGTTTGGTTGTTGAGGTAGATTTCATTAGTCTTTTTCCTTTGGTAAATTTTCTGTTCTCCTCATCAATTTTTCGTTGAACATCTTTGAAGAATTCATCCCATTCTTCTTCATCATAGTCTGAGCTGTCTTCCTCTGCGTCTTTTGTCTTGATTTGAGTTGAATCATCCTGTTCCGTCTTAACAGATATGCCGTGTGTGCCATCATACCCAGTAAAAGGATTAACCAAGAGAATGCCATTGATTCTAGTGCTTTGAGTTTTAGAGAAATCGTCCTGTGAAGAACCAACTCAAGAACACAAGAAAAATCGTCAATTTTGAAAAATTTGAAAAATTGTACCTAGACAATCATAATCATGTAGAGAAGCTAAGAATCAAATTAGTTTTGCAAAAAGAATTTTAAAAATAGATCAATTCCATGATTTTCAAAAATTCCTCTTTTATGCCCTAAAACAGAATTTTTAGAAATCGAAGCCCAAAAATTCGTTTATCAGAGAAAACCCAGCATAAAAGCAAAACTAATCTACCCAGAGTTCTTATTTCAAAAGAAATTTGATCAAAAACCATTCACAAACGAAAAAGATCCAAGATTTCAACTCACGTTTGATGAAAAAATATGAAAACTGTGAAAAACCGAGATTTGATCAACAATACTTACTTGGAATCGAAGAACTTTGAGTTTGGAAGCTCCAAGATGCAAGAAATCTAGAGAGAGAAGCTCTAGAGACTTGAGAACAAAAGATTAGGGTAAAAGAAATCAAATCCTCTTTGTTCTTATAAAAACCCTAGCCGTGATCCGGATCGGATCGTGATTGTGATCCGGATCGGCTACCCGCAGGAAGAATCCTGCGTTCGGGATCCGGATCACTTACCCCGATCCGGATCGGCTTCAACTTTTTCTTCAGAAAAATTCAGAAAAATTCCATAAAATCCAGAAAAAGTATGTAAGCACTTTACCATGTCAACTTTAAACAAAAATCATCGTTTCATACAACAAGAAATAGATTATACAAAATCTATCAAAAATATCCAAAAATGAAACGAAAATTTACGAAAGTTAAAATACTTAAAGTTGAACAACTTCAATTACATCTATCCTGATCTTATGTGTAATGCCTTTATCAAATCATCAATTTTGGTAAAGAAAATGAAATACCAAGATCAATAGATGTTTGAAATCCCAGATAAGTTAGATAATATATCTAGACAATCTGTTGAAGGAGTGGCTCTTTGAGCATCTTTTAAAAAATCCCACCTTATACCAACCATGAAATACGACTGAGTCAAGTATTTCAATATGAATTTCATCAACATTTTTAAAACAAAAATTTGCTTTTCATTCATGGAGTATCTTTTTCTTTCTTTCATTTTCTCCATGTGGTGGTAGTTTTCACACTCCTCATTGGGATGTAACTCTTTCCACATCTTTTGAGCATTTTACATTTCTTTGACTCCCCCTCAATTGGCTATCAATTATTTAATATATAAGGTATTCAACCAAACCATTGATCTCGAATTCATACTCGACTAAGCAATCAAATATGATAATGACTATACCAAGAGATCATTGAGAGAGAAATTGACTTTGATCACTTAAAAGATGGTTTAATTAACGTAAATGATCATTGCAACATTGAAATATTATGACATCAAAAGCATAATAAATTTCTAAATGCATAAAAGGATGCAATTAAAGTCAATTATGATTTATGCTCAATTAATGTCCTATGTACAAAACATAGATAAAGAACAAAACAAAAACAAAAACAAAACCTAACCTAAGCAAAGGTTTCAAAAGAGTTTATTTCAAGGAAAGCATGCCAATTGCTTTACGCAAGTGAATAAAACGTTTTTGATCCAAAGGTTTTGTTAAGATATCAGCTAATTGATCCTCAGTTGAAATATATGACAGTTGAAGAATGTTTGATTCAACTAGCTCTCTAAGAAAATGATATCTAAGTTCAATATGTTTTGTTCTAGAGTGCAACACAGGGTTTTTTGAAATGTTAATAGCACTAGTGTTGTCACATAAAATGGTTACCGAAGTTGTTGAAATCCGGAAATCGCTCAACACGCTTTTCATCCAAATCAATTGGGTTGAACAACTTCCTGCAGAAATGTACTCCGCTTCGGCAGTCGAGAGTGCTATGCAATTCTGCTTTTTACTGTGCCATGCAACAAGGCAATGGCCAAGATAGAAGCATGCACCACTCGTGCTTTTCCGGTCATCCACCGATCCAGCCCAATCGGCATCTGAGTATCCAACAATATCCAAAGTTGTTCCCATAGGATACCAAATTCCGAAATTGATTGTACCTTTGATATACCGGATGATCCGTTTCACCGCTTTCAGGTGAACCTCCTTCGGTGCTGATTGATATCTCGCACAAATCCCAACACTGAAGGATATATCCGGGCGACTAGCCGTGAGATATAGTAGACTTCCAATCATACTGCGATACAGTTTCTCGTCTACATTCTCACTATGTGATTCACTTCCAAGTCCCTTATGGCTAGTTCCCATTGGAGTCGGAAAATCCTTAGAATTTTCAAGATCAAACTTTTTGACCAACTCCAGTGCATACTTGGATTGACACAAGTGAATTCCTTCATCGTTTTGTTTAACTTGTAATCCAAGAAAATAAGTCAATTCGCCCATCATGGACATCTCAAATTCGCTTTCCATGGTCTCCGCGAATTTAGAAGCATCATTATCTCTTGTTGCTCCAAATACAATGTCATCGACATAGATTTGTGCAACTATGAAATTGTTTTGATAATGCTTCACAAAGAGAGTCCTGTCAGCTCCCCCTCGAGTGTAGCCCTTTTCCAAAAGGTGCTTTGTCAACCTTTCGTACCATGCTCGCGGTGCTTGTTTCAGACCGTAAAGAGCCTTTTTCAGACGAAAAACATGGTTAGGTAGTTTATGATCCACAAAACCTTTCGGTTGAGCCACATAAACTTCCTCATTTAAAAACCCATTTAAAAAGGCGCTCTTAACGTCCATTTGAAATAATTTGATTTTAAAATGACAAGCAATCGCAAACAATATACGAATGGACTCGAGTCTAGCTACAGGGGCGAAAGTTTCATCAAAGTCTATACCTTCTACTTGAGAGTAGCCTTGAGCAACTAACCTTGCTTTGTTCCTGATGATAGTACCTTCTTCATTTTTCTTGTTCTTGAAGATCCATTTGGTACCTATCACATTGTGTTGCTTCGGAGGCTTCGTTAATTCCCAGACTTTGTTTCGCTCGAATTGATGGAGCTCTTCCTGCATTGCTTTAATCCAGTAATCATCTTGGAGAGCTTCATCAACATTCTTTGGTTCGATTTGAGATACATAGCATGCAAATCCGCAAACCAATTGTCTCCGTGTTCTAACTCCTTCTTGTGGATCTCCAATGATGTTCGATTCAGGGTGATCCTTGGAGATGCGTAACGTTTGAGGTAGAGGAGTAGACGGAGGTACACGAGATGATTCCTGCACATCAGATGAACTTGAAGAACCGTTAGATGCATCATTATTATCGAAAGAATTGTTAGAAGAAGATGCATTAGCAGGTGTATCATCATCAAGAGAGATATCGAGGGTAGATTTTTCAGATTCAAAGTGAAAAGCTTCATCTACCTTAACATTTATCGATTCTACGATCGTCTTAGATTCTAAGTTAAAAACTCGATATGCTCTGCTGTTTGTAGAATAACCTAAGAAAATCCCTTCGTCACTTCGAGAGTCAAATTTTCCAAGATTCTCACGATCACGTAAAATAAAACACCGACTCCCAAAGATACGAAAATATTTGATGTTAGGTTTTCTACAAAACCATAGTTCATATGGTGTATTCAAAGTCCCCGGGCGCAAATACACTCGATTGATAACATAGACAGCAGTGTTCACCGCTTCAGCCCAAAAATATAAAGGTAAGTTCCGGCTATGAAGCATAACACGTGCCATCTCCTGTACGACCCTGTTTTTGCGCTCGACTACACCATTTTGTTGAGGTGTGTAAGGTGCAGAGAATTCATGTTTAATGCCGTTAGAAGTGCAAAAATCAATGAATTTGGAATTTATGAATTCCCCACCTCTATCACTCCTAACTCGAGTAATCCTTTCATTCTTTTCAATCATAATACGATTGCAGATTTCGAGAAAAGAATCAAAGGTATCAGCTTTTTCTTTTAAAAATGCTACCCAAGTATATCTAGAAAAATCATCAACCAATAAGAAAATATACCATTTACCTCCCAGAGATGGTTGACGAGTTGGCCCCATTAAGTCCATATGCAAAAGTTCCAAAGGCCGTTTTGTACCTATGTGGTTCAAGTTCTTGTGTGCAGTCCTAGACTGTTTTCCCTTTTGGCAACCGCCACACACAAGGTTTTGTTCAAAAGAAAGTTTCGGAACCCCCTTGACCACATCTTTGTTTGAAATTCTAGCAAGTTCCTTAAAGTTTATGTGACCTAGCCTTTCATGCCAAAGTGTTTCATTTTTCAAAGATGCTAGGTTACATTTTTCAGAAATCTTAGAGGAACTACATAACAATTGTTTTCTGATCTAACCCCCTTTAAAAAGAAAGCATGGTTCATGTCAGTTACAGTGCATTTATCAGATGAAAAATTAACTGAATAACCACTATCACAAAGTTGACTTATGCTTATGAGGTTAGTCTTAAGGCCATGAACAAATAACACATTATTTAGAACCGGGCCATCTGGAATAGCTACCGTTCCCTTTCCAACAATTTTGGAAGACCGACCATCTCCGAAAACAACAAGTCCTCCGGAGTTTTTCTCAAATGTTTGAAAACAGTTTTTATCACCGGTCATATGACGGGAACACCCGCTATCCAGATACCAAGACGAACTATCATATGCATGCAAGGAAACATTGGTAACAAGACAAGGGAAAATTTCACCTTTGCGCACCCAAACCTTTTTGGAATGCGTCGGTAATGATCGTGAAGTTGATTTCCTAGGTGAAAGCGTCTTGTTGAAGATTGCTGCTCCTTGATGATGTCGTCTTGAGCGGTGTACTACCAAGGCTCTTTTCCTTCAAATGAATTGCATTTGATTTTTGAGGAATCACCCTTTTGGTAGTCATTGCAAGAGGTGCTTGAGGTGTGCGTTTGGCTCCCGTCTTGCAATTTCTCCTTATGTGCCCTGAAATGCCACAACGAAAACATACCTTAGGTCTTGACGATCCCGAGAAGGATGTAGTAGGCTTGTTGTCGTTGCTTGTCGTGAATTCCGGTGTCGGAGGAGGAGATACCGACTGAGGCACAAATACTGTCCCACTCGAACTTGGAATGTCTCCAGTTTGAGTGTATCCGAGGCCGAACTTATTCTTTGACCAAGACCAAGAAGTCTGTCCAACTTACTCCTTCCAGAAGAAAATCTCTTTAAGTCATCCTTCAGTTGGCGTATGGTCTCCGTCATTTCCAATTTTTCCTGTCGAGCCTCGCCGTTGAGCTTCAAGAAGTAATTCGCTTTGTTCACCATATCCATATAATTCTTCTCGAGTTGCTCATTGGACTCTTGAAGGGAAACATTTGTTTTAATCAGATTATCCCTTTCCACTTCAAGATCGGTTGAGAGAGAGGTTACCCTTTTTACTTCTTCTTCGAGATCCTGCAATCTCCCTTTCAACCCCTTGTTTTGCTTAGCCAGTTTCTTTGAATCCCTCAAAAGTCTGTGGTAGGCTAGAGCAAAATCTTCACCTTCCGAATCATCTGATTCATCGTCCGTTGCAATCTTTTCAACAGTGGAGTTGGACAATGAATCGGATGTACTTGCCATTAAGCACATGAAGGGTGAAGAGGTGGACGCGTGGAAAGCTGTCGCGTTGTCTTCTTCATCACTTGACGATGACTCATTTGACGTGGAGTTGTCATCCCAAGTGACGACTTGCATCGCCTTCTTCTTTGCCGGATTCTTGTTGGGACATTCCGTTGCAATGTGGCCGTAGCCTCGACATTTGAAGCACTGAACTTGTCCCTCTGAACTTTTCTTATCCTTTGAGAAGTTCTCTTGCTTTCTTGACTTGTAACTTGAAGGACCCTTGCCTTTCTTCGACTTTCCGAAGGATGGAGTTTTGCTTGAATTACCCCTTCGAAAGTTGCGGCGAAACTTCCTTGTCAAGAGAGCGAGCTGCTTCTCAAAGTCCTCCATAGAAAGGTTCTCGTCGTCGTCCGAGGAGGATGAATCCGCGTCTTCTTCTTTAGTTGATTTCAATGCGTAACCTGAAGACTTAGAAGAGGATGCCTTTCCAGAAGAATAGTTAGTAGGAAATGTCATTTCATAAGTTTGTAAAGCACCTACTAATTCTTCTACACGCATTTCGTCCGGGTGTTTAATTGTTTCAATGGCTGCGACCTTCGGGCGAAATCGTTCAGGAAGAGTTCTTAGAATTTTTCTTACAACTTTAAATTCTGGAATCTTCTCTCCCAAGTTAGCACATGAGTTTACGATGTCTTGCAATCGTGTGTAATAGTCAGTGAAAGATTCATTCTCTGCCATAGAGATAGAGTCAAACTTGCTCGTAAGCATTTGCAGTTTCTGAATCTTCACAAGGTTAGTTCCCTCATGCGTAACTTGAAGAACATCCCAGATTTCTTTCGCAGTCTCACATGCCGAGACGCGAGAGAACTCAGTTTGTGACAAAGCATTAAATAGAGCATTAATTCCCTTGCCATTGTAAGAAGAAGAATCTATCTCTTCCTTGGTCCATTTCGACCTAGGTTTTAAGGTGCGAACATCATCTAAAATTTCAGTTGGATTAGACCATCCTAATTCAATTGATTGCCACACCCTTTCGTCGATGGAAATTAAAAAGGCTTTCATCCGTACTTTCCAGTACGCATAATTTGTTCCATCAAAGAAAGGGGGTCGATTGATGTTTCCACCTTCAACCATTGTTTACAACCCTATTCCCGCTCTGATACCACTTGTTGGGTTATAACTAATATGGATCTAAATAGGGGAAAAAACACCTAGAGGGGGGTGAATAGGTGTAAACAATAAACACTCAAAAAATCATTGCGCAATAAAACCCAATGCGGAAAAATAAAAGAACACGCAAGATTTTTACGTGGAAAAACTCCAAACCGGAGTAAAAAACCACGGGACCGATAACACGGCGAAATCCACTAGAATTAACACACGTACAAGGTGATATAACGTACTCACAGACGACTCAACCTTTTACCATACGCTCCTAGTAGATCTTCCCGCTCGCTCCACGACGCTTCTCGAATCCACGATCTGCGCCCAACGCTGAATCCACAGCGTCCAACGTCGAGTCCACGACGTCCAACCGAATCCACGGTCTTCACCCAGTAGCACGCTTCGAATCCACGAACGTACCTCGCTCCGAATCCACGAGAGCGGTTGCACCTTGAATCCACAAGGCCACGCGAGTCCACGCGCCGATTTGGGTAAATCGTTGTTTTTGGGTGGTGATGATCCGCCGAATACTTAGATCAAAGATAGATCGGAAATACCATCTAAGTATTCATTAGTTTGATTCTACTCAAGATGTGAGTATGAAAACCTAGAATCAACTAATCAATATAGATGAAGAAACATAGAATAAATCTATTGATTTCCTTTCTTCTCTATATGTGGATTTTTCTTTTCGGCTAATTTTTCTGTGATGGCCGATTACCATACCCTAGAAATGAATATAGGGTCTATTTATAGGTTAGAAACCATTGGAAGAAGATAAGGATCAAAAACTGCCTTTTCTGGAATTTTACCGACGGCGATCCGGATTGGAATTGCTGCGATCCGGATCGCAGAAGCAAGAAAGACGATTCCAGAAAAACAAGGGTTCGGGATCCGGATCACAAAGTCCGATCCGGATCGTTCATACAGTTTTACCAGAACATCAATGTTCGGGATCCGGATTGCAAGTCCTGATCCGGATCGAGGAAGCACACAGGTAAAACCAGTGTTCGGGATCCGGATCAGAGGAGGCTGCGATCCGGATTGAACCAGTGTATGAACCAACACCCTTCGGGATCCGGATTGCCGAGCACGATCCGGATCCTGAACATGTCCCATGTCCAGTTTTTGATGTTTATGCAATAAAGCATTCTTCCAGGTGTTTCTACACTATAAGAAGTATTCGGATCGTCACAAATATTTAGTTAAACATACCTGATCCTTTTGAATTCTTCTTTCTTGAGATTGAGGTATATGATCCAAGCTATCTTCATCTTCAATCTTCAAGACTTAACATATTCACGAAATACGCCAACTCAAATTCCGTAACAGGAGGGCGCCATGATAGTGGATCGAGTGTCGCGGGTGTGATTTCCTCATAGCAGTCGGAGTTAGAGCATGTTGCAGTCCGGCATGGACTCGAGGCAGATTTGTTACCACGTGCACTAGAGGTACAGGTTCCTGTTGGTGTGGTGCGTGTGGAAGAGGCTTGTGGGTCATGTCCAGTGCAGTTGAGACCTCGAGTTATATCGGCAGACTTATTGGTATTGTAGCAGTTCAGTATTTTGACCCTGTGCTGGAGATTGGTTGGCACAGCGCCACACGATGTTTGACTGCGGAGAGAGAAGGCTATGGCCTTCTGCGAGGCAGACAAGGGAGGCTTGTTTGTTGAGACAGCTAGAGCACACAGGTTGCAGCTGTTACGGCTTTTGGTGTTAGCATATTTTGTGAGTCAAGTCAGTGAGTTGAGTCGGAGTCTTGAAGTGATCAAATTGTCAATCAGCAATCGAAGACTTAGAGAAGATTCAACAAGAGCTCAAGTTGACACTCAGTGTTTTGAGTCTTGAAGATTGAAGGCGAAGAATTGTGGATCAATTGCATCAATCTTAAGGAAAATGGATTCAGATTGATCAGGTACGTTTAACTAAATAATTTTGGTGATCCGAATATTTCTTATAGTGTAGAAACACTTGGATGAATTTTTTATTGCTTAAAAATCAAAAACTGGACATATTACATGTTCAGAGTCCGGATCGGGCATCACAGTCCGGACCCCGAACATAGGTTAGTTCATGCGCAATTCCAATCCGGACCTTGGGAATTTCAGTCCGGACCCCGAACGTGAAAATTGCAGGAATTGCATGAACAGTCCGGACCGTGAAAATTCAGTACGGACCCCGAATGTCCTCTTTTCTGGAAAAAGTTTGTTTCGTCATGACAGTCCGGACCGCAGGATTTCCAGTCCTGACCGTCGTCCTGAAAAATTCCAGATATGGTTAGTTTTTGATTCTTATCTCTTTCCAAAAGGTTTCTAGCCTATAAATAGACCCTAATTTCATCTTTTAGGCCATCCGAAAAAAAAGGGTTCAATCCACATATAGAGAAGAAAGGAAAACACGATTAATTCATGTTTCTTCGTCTATATTGATCAATTTGATTCTAGGGTTTCCAAACTCCTAATTCTTGTAGAATCAAATTGATGAATACTTAGATGGTGTTTTCTGATCGATTCTTAATCTAAGTATTCGGCGGATTATCATCATCGAGAAAAACAACGATTTCCTAAATCGGCATCGTGGATTCGATGTGTTGAAGACGTTTCGTGGATTCGAAACGTATGCTCGTGGATACGAGTGGCGTTTGTGGATTCGAACGTGTGCAGTGGACGTGCAATCAGTGGAGCGCAAGATCCGAAGAAGTTGAAGGAGGGGTTTGAGTCCGTGGAGTCGGTAATCACCTTGTTATTCTTCATTTTCTTAGTGGATTGTTATTGCGTGTTGGTCCCGTGGTTTTTCTCCTGGATTGGAGTTTCCACGTAAATCTCGGTGTGCTGTTTTTATTTTCCGCATTGGTTTTTATTTTGCACTGAGATTTGTTTTTAAAATATTACACCTATTCACCCCCCCTCTAGGTGTTTGATAGTACCTATTTAGATCCTTGTGGATCCTTATATAAAAACCAACAATTGGTATCAGAGCGGGTTTTAGGTTTATCTATCATGTCGGGTGAAAATGGTAATATTTTTAGACCTCCTCTTTTTGATGGGACTAATTATGCGTATTGGAAAGTGTGGATGAGAGCTTTTCTCATCTCAATTGATGAGCGGGTTTGGCAAACCGTGGAATACGGTTGGGTGCATCCTATTGAGGAAGTAGGAAATTCTACTACCCCAAAACCTCGCTCTAGATGGTCTAAAGAGGAAATCGAAAGATCTTCTTACAATGGGAAAGGTATGAACGCTTTATATAATTCTCTTTCCTCGACTGAGTTTACACGAATTTTCGCGTGTGAAACCGCGAAGGAAATTTGGGATATTCTCAAAATTACACATGAGGGTACTAATCTTGTAAAAATTCAAAAGCTCCAGATGCTTACAAGTCAATTCGACTCTATTCATATGGAAGAGCATGAATTGTTTACAGATTATTACACTAGACTTCAAGATGTAATTAATACATGTGCTAATTTAGGAGAAAAGATCCCGGAGTCGAAAATTGTAAGAAAGATACTTCGGACTCTTCCGGAACGGTTTAGGGCAAAGGTTACCGCCATTGAAACCGTTAGTCATCCGGATGAGATGAGTGTAGAGGAATTAGTAGGTGCTTTGCAAACTTATGAGATGACTTTTCCTACTAATCAAGTTTCTTCCAAGTCTTCTTCTAAGCTTACAGGTATTGCATTCAAATCAACAAAGGAAGAAGATGCGAATCGAGTTCCGACGATGAAATCTGTTTTGCCGATTTTGAAGAACAATTGGCGCGGATCACAAAGAAATTTCGTCAGAAGTTTTGGAAGAATCGAACCGATGGATCTTCATCCACGAAACCATCTAAAGGATCATCGGGTTCTAAATCCTCTAAACTCAAAGGCGTTGCAAAACCTTCTAAAGAAAAAGAAAAAGATGATTTTAAAGGGAAATCCAATGCTATCGATGCAAAGGCTACGGCCATATTTCAACGGATTGTCCTTCTAAGAAATCATATAAAAAGAAGGCTTTGCAAGCGAAAACTTGGGACGATTCTACTTCCGATGAATCGACCTCAAGTAAAGAGGAAAAAGTTGTTGCCTTTCATGCCTCTCAAATTCTCTCTTCTAATTTGTGCTTATCATCTTTAGTTACTGACTCTACTCCTTTGATTTTGTATGAAACATCAACATCCGGCGGAGAGTCATCAAGTGAGGGGGAGTCGGACGAGGAAGAACTCGTTGAGGCATACCAACAACTTCTTGCGGAATCGAAGAAGATGGCCAAGCATATCAAGAAGTTGAGGAAGCAACGACTTGAGGTTCAAGACGAGAATCAAGCTTTAAAGATCAAACTTCATGATCTCGAGGAGGAACGAGAACGTTTATTGGATAACAATAAAATCCTCCAAGAAAAGCTAAACCAATCGGAGACGAACGCAAAATCATATATGGACAAGATTGGTTTTCTTGAAAAGCAGTTTGAAGAGATTCATGTCACCAATCAAGCTTTGACCAAACAAGTACATCAACTTAAATCCGACATACGAAGGCTTTCAATCGGTTCGAAGAAACTTGATTGTATGTCCGGATTAGGTCAAACAAGCAAGGTTGGTTTGGGATTTAAAAAGAACCAAACTGTGAAGGCTTCAAGTTCCACAACAAAATTGAAAGGAAAAACTTGTCATCAATGTGGACTTGAAGGACATTTGGTGAAGAATTGCCCGGAAAAGAGAAAGAAGAATTCTTCGGCAACTTCATCTACGGAGCGGACTCAACGGAATCAAAAGACAAATCAAGTCAAAGGAGTTCACTCAACCCACCAAAGGTCCGAGCCACAACATCAACCATTCAAGTGGATCATTGCGTCGCAAAGACCTAAGGTGGACCAACAGTCAAAGCTATCATCTCCCGGCCACAATGAATCAAGACAACCCAAGATCCGACGATTTTGGATTCGGAAAGGTGATATCTTTCTTTGTCTTAAGTTCTAAATAGCTTTTGACTACATGTAATGCTTTGATTGGTTTTCCTTTCATATTTTTCTTAATCTTTGCATTACATGATCTCAATGCTTTTCGTTTTTATGTTTTGTTTTCAAACAAAAGGGTTTTAACGAACGAGTGCATTGAATATGAAAAAGGGTTTACTTTCATTCACTCCAATTTAATTTCATATTAATTATCAACTTTACTCCATAATCATAATCTTTGAAGATACTTCATTATAGGAGTTTTTGATAATTATATTCATCAAATTTTAGTAATCATGTGTGATCTTTAGATGCTTAACCTATCTCGGTTGTGTGAATTCATTGTGATAAACATGAGACAACCGATAGACTAAAATTTGGGATTTAATTCTTTCACGTAAGAGATTGCATTCTTACAAGGGTAAATAAATGAATTGTAAAAGATGTGGAAAGAGTTACATCCGAAAGGAGTGTGAAAACTACCACCACATGTTGGAAAGAGCTGCCACTCCGGTCGTCCGGTTTGTGTGTGGAGCTACCACATGTTTTGGATGCTTGAAAAATATTTTTGAAATTTTTAGTTGAAGCATTTGGAGATTCATATTCAAAGTTCTTATATTTTGAACAATCTCCTGGTTGGTATAAGGTGGGATAGTTGAAAGATGCTCAAAGAGCCACCCTTAGGTATTTTAGTGCTTATCTCAAATTTGAAAGGGTAGAAATCAAATTGATGTCATTTGGAAATCTCTGTGAGTCATCTGTGTAAATCCGTTACATCTTGATAGAGTTTGGATCTCAAGATTATTTTTGATGACTTGTGTTTGACGCATATAATATGAAAAACGGTTTATAATGTTTTATCTTTGTTTATCATGATTTCGGAGTAAATCTTTTTAATTTTTGTAAAATTAATTGGATTGAATGACATCTATGTGATCTCACTATTTTCAAGCACTTAAATTATTTTCTTGATGGCACACAAATCGGTATTTGAAAGATTTCAAATTTTGGATTTGTTTCAAGAATTTTTGTGATTTTTGCCTTCGAGTACCGGTACGAAATCTGTGTTTTTGTTATATACCGGAACTGAGCTTTTATCTCTCTTTCTCTATGAACTAATACTGTTAGTGATCTCCTTTTGTCTAGTATGTTCACTGTTTGACAATTTGTGACAAAAAGGGGGAGAACAGAAAAATGATGAGGACAAATAAAAAGGGGGAGAACAGAGACGGAGATGAGAACATCGAGATAGGGGAAGATGAAAAAAAAGATAAGGAAAAGAGCCGAAAAACAAAAAGAACCAAAAGGACGAATCAAATGTAGGATTTACATTTAATTTCTAATGACTAACGTTTGATTTGTTTGGAGTTTTGTTTTGCAGGATTTACATCACTTTAAGACTCCAAGTCCTAAGTCATAGAGTTTGTTCTAAGACTGGTTCAAATGTAACTTTTGTTTATTGGATCTTTCACGCAAAGAAAGTCAATGTTTTGGTGATGACATTGAGTTTCGATTTTTTGGTTTAAGATGAGTGACTTGAGCGTTTTTATGTATTTTTGGGTTTTGTCACGAAATTGTCAAAGGGGGAGATTGTTACGGCTTTTGGTGTTGGCATATTTCGTGAGTCAAGTCAGTGAGTTGAGTCGGAGTCTTGAAGTGATCAAATTGTCAATCAGCAATCGAAGACTTAGAGAAGATTCAACAAGAGCTCAAGTTGACACTCAGTGTTTTGAGTCTTGAAGATTGAAGGTGAAGAATTGTGGATCAATTGCATCAATCTTAAGGAAAATGGATTCGGATTGATCAGGTACGTTTAACTAAATAATTTTGGTGATCCGAATACTTCTTATAGTGTAGAAACACTTGGATGAATTTTTAATTGCTTAATTTTAATTGCTTAAAAATCAAAAACTGGACATATTACATGTTCAGAGTCCGGATCGGGCATCACAGTCCGGACCCCGAACATAGGTTAGTTCATGCGCAATTCCAGTCCGGACCTTGGGAATTTCAGTCCGGACCCCGAACGTGAAAATTGCAGGAATTGCATGAACAGTCCGGACCGTGAAAATTCAGTCCGAACCCCGAATGTCCTCTTTTCTGGAAAAAGTCTGTTTCGTCATGACAGTCCGGACCGCAGGATTTCCAGTCCGGACCGTCGTCCTGAAAAATTCCAGATATGGTTTGTTTTTGATTCTTATCTCTTTCCAAAAGGTTTCTAGCCTATAAATAGACCCTAATTTCATCTTTTAGGGCATCCGAAAAAAGGGATCAATCCACATATAGAGAAGAAAGGAAAACACGATTAATTCATGTTTCTTCGTCTATATTGATCAATTTGATTCTAGGGTTTCCAAACTCCTGATTCTTGTAGAATCAAATTGATGAATACTTAGATAGTGTTTTCTGATCTATTCTTAATCTAAGTATTCGACAGATTATCATCATCGAGAAAAACAATGATTTCCTAAATCGGCATCGTGGATTCGATGTGTTGAAGACGTTTCGTGGATTCGAAACGTATGCTCGTGGATTCGAGTGGCGTTCGTGGATTCGAACGTGTGCAGTGGACGTGCAATCAGTGGAGCGCAAGATCCGAAGAAGTTGAAGGAGGGGTTTGAGTCCGTAGAGTCGGTAATCACCTTGTTATTCTTCATTTTCTTAGTGGATTGTTATTGCGTGTTGGTCCCGTGGTTTTTCTCCTGGATTGGAGTTTCCACGTAAATCTCGGTGTGCTGTTTCTATTTTTCGCAATTGGTTTTTATTTTGCACTGAGATTTGTTTTTAAAATATTACACCTATTCACCCCCCCTCTAGGTGTTTGATAGTACCTATTTAGATCCTTGTGGATCCTTATATAAAAACCAACAGCAGCGGCAGTGCGAGAGGTCTTCTGACTTGCTCACTAAGTTTATTAGAGAAGCCATCTTTTGGACATATTGATTGATTACCATGCATGTTGACTAATATAAGTGTGAGTGTGATGACCTGGATCTCTGCAGAGTTGTGGTAGGGTCATCGGTGACTTCGGGGGAGCCTGTTCTGTGTTTCGGGAGGTGTTGGTGCATGATTGGACACAAGTGTTGGACCTCGAGCCTTATTGGATCACGTGGGTGATCGGCTGACCCCGTCGGATGTTTAGTGGTGGTTTCGCGCGAAACGGTTGTCAAATTTGGATTCAGCGCGGAAAAACGCTTGGAAATGGCTTTTTGTTTGCTCAATTCTGAGTCCGGATGTCCAAAGGCGGACTCCCGGAAGTTTTGGGCAGTTGTGGTGCTTGCGGGAGCCTCCGGCAAATTTTAGAGACGGATTTTGGCGAAACGGACATCGTTTTTGGAATCAGCGCGCGAAAACGGTCAAGATGGACTATTTACTTGTCGTTTTTGAGCTTGCGGGTACTGTTCATGCCGGAACAGTGTTTCCGGCGATCGCCGGCGGCGGCCGGCGGCGGCGGGCAGCGCCGGCGGGCGGCGGCGCGGCCTCGGGCAGGCGGCAGGCGGCGGCATGCGGCGCGGGCAGGCCGCGGGCAGGAGCGCAGGTGCGCGGGCAGGGGCGCGGTCCACCGCGGAGGTCGTGCACCAGGGCGGTGCCACGTGGCGTCTCGTGGTTGGTTGGCTTTGAAGGCGCGGTCCACGGAATCTGGGCCGGGGTGCACGGTAGACCGGGTGGACACGTGGCATGAGATGGTTGGTGCGGGGCTGTGCTCCCGGTCCACGCAATCGGTGGAGGTGATTGACCGGGGCAGGTGGCCGTACGGCGGGGCAGGTGGCCGTACGGCCCGGGTCAGCCGCGACGTGCGCGGTCCACGGCGCGACGTGCGCGGTGCACGGGTTGCCGGGACACGTGTCACGTCGCCATTGGTTGGCGCAGGTGCTCCGGGTGCAGCGGGGCCCGGGGGAGTAGTGGACTGGGCCGCTGGGTGGACCGGGCCGCACTGTGCGCGCCCGGAAATCCTGGGCCGGGCCGCACTGTGTGCGCCCGAAAAATTTCGGGCGCCCGGAAAAAAGGATACGTTGGGTATTTTGGCAAATGTTTTCTCCAGCCTATAAATACCCAACCCGAGCCCATTTCAAAGGGTTTTTTCTCCCAACCTGTGCAAGATCTCCCCGAGCTTCCTTAAGCAAAGTTTTTCATCTCTCAGTGCTTGATCTCCCTGCCAAGTTTCAAGAGTTTTGGAGGCACGAATCCCGAGGTTCCCCATTTTACGGTGCGGCGCGACGTTGCTTTCTAGTGTTCTTCTTCGGCGCAGCGATAGTGTTTTTGCTCCCCTGGGCTACCCCGACATCATTTTCCTGTGATTCTTGCACCGGCAGACTCCTAAGAGGTAGGACTTCATCTTTCGTTTTGGTCGCACTTTCCCGTTTCGAGGTTTTGGCACGGATCCCGAGGCAAACAGTGACCCCATTTTCTGTGTGGATTTACTTGACAGCAGCGGAGTATTTCGGCCATATCTTTGCGCACGAGCGTCTGACGGAAACGAGCTTATACAACTTTTTCATCTACGGATCGCAAGGAACGCGCTCGTATTTTTATTGGATTTTTGTGAATTTTATTTCGAGGTGAAAATTACTGTTTTCTCAGTGAACAGTAATCAGTCCTTAATACAGATTTTTGTATGAGTGTGCCCCCTTGCCGAATTTTTATCTTGATGTACAGAACTCGGATTTGGGCGTGCAAGGTACCGTTGCGAAGCTATCGACGCGAGGATCGCCGTGATATTTTTATTGGAATTTTCTGGGCACTTTCTGCAGGTGATAATTTAACAGTTCAGAATTCGAGGTTGTATGTGATTATTAGTGCTATAATTGGGAGCCTAAGTGTAATTAGTGAGCTTTGTATTGTATCAGGAATATTACGGGTGTGCTAAAATTGTGGGAGCAAGGATTTGGAGTTTTGGTATTTTCAGCTGTACGGATTGGGACAGTTGCACTTCAGGTGGGTGGTTGTTGTTTACCTCTATTTTGACATGCTCACTAGGAATATTAGAGTGATCCCTCTATTTGGACATGCATGCTTAAAGTAATATGAAATTGTGAGCCCTTCATATGGAAATTACTATTGTGGATATTTGATAGTGGTTGGGACTTATACATGTTGGTATGGATGGAATGTTAGCGTTTAACCTTGCATGTGGATTGGATTATTTATTTTGGACTTTATGATTATCCTGTTAGTGGTTGGTACTATTTGAGGATTTTATGACATGCATAGGTGGATAGTGATGCTTTATCATGGAACATGGATTTTAGACATGTGTGGTTGGATAATGTTTTAGCATGATGGTTATATCTATGCGGAGTTATTAATTGTTACACATGTGGAACCACTATTGAACACCTTTTCCTTTATTTCCTTGAGAACACTTGCATGCTTGTTTGGACACCTAGATAGGCCACCTTTTTCTGCTACACTATCATGCTGGAATTGACATAGGAGAAACCATGTTTATTTCTTTTCTCCTTCTTATTTAGACCTTTGAGTCTGGTTGCTCGGGTTCGAGCAGGGGTTTGGGATAGTGTAGCGAGGACCTGAGGGTCGGTGACAGGTTGTGTTTGATTATGGGTTGCGGGATTATAGCGGCTACCGCGGACAGTAGGCGGTTGACCGGATGTCGAATGTGGGACATGATTGTGATTGTGGGTATTGCGGCGATCGCGGATTTTGGGCGATCGACCGGATGTTCATTTGTGCATCAGATTGGGGGATCTGTGTTTCTTTAGTGGAGGGTGTGTTCCACCGGGGCTTTACTGTTGTGATTTACTCCTGCTTTTGGTACTTATTTTACCGGCGCGGTTATTGCCCGGTAGTGCTTTCCTCGAGTGGGTCGCTCCCCTCGAGTTCCCCTCCGGAGGCCGGGGCCAGGCTGTTATTGACGGTTTCGCTATCACATCGGCGCGGCTTATTTGCCCGATGATGAGGGCGGCGGCAGGAGCTTTGCTATCACATCGGCGCGGCTTACTTGCCCGATGATGAAGGCGGTACAGATGGGTTAATCTGGGACGGGTGGTTATCGTTGGTTATAGTTGTTCCAGTTTAGGACTGCATTTCTAGAGGCATAGTAGTGGTAGTTTCATTTCTTCGGCAGTCATTATTTCTTACCACTCTCCTTTCCTTTTCGCCTCTGGTAGACCTAGTGGGTGCGTCAGAGTTTGAGGTTTTACCCACTAGGGGAGGCTACTGGTTTACTAGTAGTTCTCACCCCCATTCTTCTTTCCTCTTTTTCTTCTTCCTTGTTTTGCAGAGTCTTCTGCGGGTGCTGCTGGGTTTTCAGCGGCGGGTCGAGGAGAGATGACGACTGAGTAGATAGATCTCGAGGCAGGATGAGCGGGTTAGCTGGACTGTTGATGTACCTATGTTTCCTCAGACGGTTGTACTTTTACATTTGGGACTGGCTTTTGCCAGCAGGTTGTATTTATTTCGGTGAGCTGGGAGAGACTGATGTATCATTTTTACAGATGTATTGTATTTTATTTCCAGCTTCAGTCTGAGATGTATTAGATTTTAGTTCAGCTCTGTTTTTATTGCTCTTTTATTGTATTTCTTATATCTGAGCAGGTTACCAGCGCTTCGTGTACATGGAAAATTCTGTGTGCACGGCGGATCTGTTGGCGGGCCCGGGTTCTGGTTTACACCCGGGGCGTGACAGATTAGGTGGTATCAGAGCTTAGGGATAGGTCAGTTGGGACTTAGGAAACCCTAGGCTTTTGGCGGACCCTAGGATGTTAGTGCGTGAGAGACGCGACATTTTGCGAAAGTCGGTGATTTACTTGTTTGACTCTTCCTGTGAGTGAAGAGGGATCGACATATCCTATTTTTGTGGGACAGTTATGTTGGCTGCAGACAACATAAAGTTACAAAAATAGAGGGATGTCTTTGACTTTCGCTAGATTGGGTCGAGTGGTTGGGGTGTGCTGATTTGCGGTTTTGTCGTGGTGAGCGGTGTCTCCCCGACGCGGGCCCTGACCCGGGTGCACCTTGGTGCGGCAGTTGGGTCTGAGCTGGTTGTTTCGGGCCGGATACCCAGATTGGAGTCTGAGAGCTCCGGACCCGAAGGGTAGGTGTGTCGGAGGCAGATCAGCGGAGCAGTGACACAGTTGTCGGATCAGCGCAGTGGCACAGTTGTCGGAGTAGCGAGTAGCCCCCTCCGTGCCGACGTCTAGTGTTGGGGCACCGAGGCAGGGTGGATAGTTGACAGCAGGTAAGCTGTGGGATTGCGACGATCGAGTGAGCCAGTTTTGGATGAGTCATTCCGATTCGTGGGATTGAGTATGGAGCCCTTGGAGGCCTTTTATGGCAAGAGTTAACGCAGTTGCTGAACTGCACGCTCCATGTATAGAGGGACGGGGCGCGTAGGATATGAGTGTCTGAGAGTGGATTGCGCCAGGATACCTTTTAACTTGTTGGGTCCCTCCAGTACGGATTAAGGACGCCTCATTGGAGTAGGCGCCGGGTATGGAGCGTGGCATTGTAGTTCCTTTGGATTGGGATCTGCCGCCTGAGGCGAGTTCTGATTGAGGCGCTTGGCGCCGGGTGATGGAGGACAGATCAGTCAGATGAGGCATTCTCGATTTCTTTTCCAGGATAGTGGATTTCTGAGACTGTCAGAGCGCATAGGTTACAGCGGTCGGTGTGGTGGTAGGTTTGAGTTGTTCCGGGCTTTTGGGTTCGTATCTTTTTGATACGAGAGTTTTCCCTCTTGGAGGGTAGTGCTTGTACTTCTCTGCTTGGGTTAGGGGTAGGACGGTTACCTAGTGTTTCGGGAGGTTCATATTCCCGATCTTTGGCACGTAGGGGTGTGTGGTTGGTCCTGCCCGGTGCAGTTGAGTCTTCGATAGTACCGGTAGACCTGATGGTCTTAACCTAGTGGCGGGACTTGGTTTGGCACTTAGGACGGGTTGGGCTGGCTCGGTTTTCTTCTTTTCGCGGCGGTTGATTATGCCGCGAGGACGGTTTTCGTGGGAAGCCAGGCCCGGAGGTTTTGGTGTACCTGGGTTGCTTGAGAGTTATCTTCGCCTCTATGGTTTTGATTTTGTGCGTGAGGCGGATGTTTCGCAGTGGTTGGGTAGCCTTTTTGGCTGGTGTGGTTGAGGGATTTACATTGGATATCGCGGGAAGAAGAGAGGTACTTGGATCGGGCTAGTGTGCCGATGGACTTGTGGCTGGATTATCTGAGGCTGAGGAGGAACGGATGCGTGTACCGATGTGGACTACTTGGTAGCTCGAGCGGTTAGTCCAGCTGTACTTGGTTGAGGTAGTACGGATTCCTGGAATGCCCACCTTTATTTTGTTCTTGTTAGAGACCCGAGTATTGTATCGTGTCCCTGGAGGAGGTATTTGACAGCTTGGGGAGCTTGAGTGGCGGATGATCGGATAATTACCCCCTCTATCTGGTTGAGATTCCGTGTTGAGGAACGACTTTAGTTTCGAGGACGAAACTTTCTTTTAGTGGGGGAGGATGTGATGACCTGGATCTCTGCAGAGTTGTGGTAGGGTCATCGGTGACTTCGGGGGAGCCTGTTCTGTGTTTCGGGAGGTGTTGGTGCATGATTGGACACAAGTGTTGGACCTCGAGCCTTATTGGATCACGTGGGTGATCGGCTGACCCCGTCGGATGTTTAGTGGTGGTTTCGCGCGAAACGGTTGTCAAATTTGGATTCAGCGCGGAAAAACGCTTGGAAATGGCTTTTTGTTTGCTCAATTCTGAGTCCGGATGTCCAAAGGCGGACTCCCGGAAGTTTTGGGCAGTTGTGGTGCTTGCGGGAGCCTCCGGCAAATTTTAGAGACGGATTTTGGCGAAACGGACATCGTTTTTGGAATCAGCGCGCGAAAACGGTCAAGATGGACTATTTACTTGTCGTTTTTGAGCTTGCGGGTACTGTTCACGCCGGAACAGTGTTTCCGGCGATCGCCGGCGGCGGCCGGCGGCGGCGGGCAGCGCCGGCGGGCGGCGGCGCGGCCTCGGGCAGGCGGCAGGCGGCGGCATGCGGCGCGGGCAGGCCGCGAGCAGGGGCGCGGTCCACCGCGGAGGTCATGCACCAGGGCGGTGCCACGTGGCGTCTCGTGGTTGGTTGGCTTTGAAGGCGCGGTCCACGGAATCTGGGCCGGGGTGCACGGTAGACCGGGTGGACACGTGGCATGAGATGGTTGGTGCGGGGCTGTGCTCCCGGTCCACGCAATCGGTGGAGGTGATTGACCGGGGCAGGTGGCCGTACGGCGGGGCAGGTGGCCGTACGGCCCGGGTCAGCCGCGACGTGCGCGGTCCACGGCGCGACGTGCGCGGTGCACGGGTTGCCGGGACACGTGTCACGTCGCCATTGGTTGGCGCAGGTGCTCCGGGTGCAGCGGGGCCCGGGGGAGTAGTGGACTGGGCCGCTGGGTGGACCGGGCCGCACTGTGCGCGCCCGGAAATCCTGGGCCGGGCCGCACTGTGTGCGCCCGAAAAATTTCGGGCGCCCGGAAAAAAGGATACGTTGGGTATTTTGGCAAATGTTTTCTCCAGCCTATAAATACCCAACCCGAGCCCATTTCAAAGGGTTTTTTCTCCCAACCTGTGCAAGATCTCCCCGAGCTTCCTTAAGCAAAGTTTTTCATCTCTCAGTGCTTGATCTCCCTGCCAAGTTTCAAGAGTTTTGGAGGCACGAATCCCGAGGTTCCCCATTTTACGGTGCGGCGCGACGTTGCTTTCTAGTGTTCTTCTTCGGCGCAGCGATAGTGTTTTTGCTCCCCTGGGCTACCCCGACATCATTTTCCTGTGATTCTTGCACCGGCAGACTCCTAAGAGGTAGGACTTCATCTTTCGTTTTGGTCGCACTTTCCCGTTTCGAGGTTTTGGCACGGATCCCGAGGCAAACAGTGACCCCATCTTCTGTGTGGATTTACTTGACAGCAACGGAGTATTTCGGCCATATCTTTGCGCACGAGCGTCTGACGGAAACGAGCTTATACAACTTTTTCATCTACGGATCGCAAGGAACGCGCTCGTATTTTTATTGGATTTTTGTGAATTTTATTTCGAGGTGAAAATTACTGTTTTCTCAGTGAACAGTAATCAGTCCTTAATACAGATTTTTGTATGAGTGTGCCCCCTTGCCGAATTTTTATCTTGATGTACAGAACTCGGATTTGGGCGTGCAAGGTACCTTTACGAAGCTATCGACGCGAGGATCGCCGTGATATTTTTATTGGAATTTTCTGGGCAATTTCTGCAGGTGATAATTTAACAGTTCAGAATTCAAGGTTGTATGTGATTATTAGTGCTATGATTGGGAGCCTAAGTGTAATTAGTGAGCTTTGTATTGTATCAGGAATATTACGGGTGTGCTAAAATTGTGGGAGCAAGGATTTGGAGTTTTTGGTATTTTCAGCTGTACGGATTGGGACAGTTGCACTTCAGGTGGGTGGTCGTTGTTTACCTCTATTTTGACATGCTCACTAGGAATATTAGAGTGATCCCTTTATTTGGACATGCATGCTTAAAGTAATATGAAATTGTGAGCCCTTCATATGGAAATTACTATTGTGGATATTTGATAGTGGTTGGGACTTATACATGTTGGTATGGATGGAATGTTAGCGTTTAACCTTGCATGTGGATTGGATTATTTATTTTGGACTTTATGATTATCCTGTTAGTGGTTGGTACTATTTGAGGATTTTATGACATGCGTAGGTGGATAGTGATGCTTTATCATGGAACATGGATTATAGACATGTGTGGTTGAATAATGTTTTAGCATGATGGTTATATCTATGAGGAGTTATTAATTGTTACACATGTGGAACCACTATTGAACACCTTTTCCTTTATTTCCTTTAGAACACTTGCATGCTTGTTTGGTCACCTAGATAGGCCACCTTTTTCTGCTACACTATCATGCTGGAATTGACATAGGAGAAACCATGTTTATTTTCTTTTCTCCTTCTTATTTAGACCTTTGAGTCTGGTTGCTCGGGTTCGAGCAGGGGTTTGGGATAGTGTAGCGAGGACCTGAGGGTCGGTGACAGGTTGTGTTTGATTATGGGTTGCGGGATTATAGCGGCTACCGCGGACAGTAGGCGGTTGACCGGATGTCGAATGTGGGACATGATTGTGATTGTGGGTATTGCGGCGATCGCGGATTTTGGGCGATCGACCGGATGTTCATTTGTGCATCAGATTGGGGGATCTGTGTTTCTTTAGTGGAGGGTGTGTTCCACCGGGGCTTTACTGTTGTGATTTACTCCTGCTTTTGGTACTTATTTTACCGGCGCGGTTATTGCCCGGTAGTGCTTTCCTCGAGTGGGTCGCTCCCCTCGAGTTCCCCTCCGGAGGCCGGGGCCAGGCTGTTATTGACGGATTCGCTATCACATCGGCGCGGCTTATTTGCCCGATGATGAGGGCGGCGGCAGGAGCTTTGCTATCACATCGGCGCGGCTTACTTGCCCGATGATGAAGGCGGTACAGATGGGTTAATCTGGGACGGGTGGTTATCGTTGGTGTGAGGACCTGCTTTCCCCGTGGGGGAGTTTTCTGGTTGTTTGGCAGCTTTCGGTGGGCGTTGGGGGTGTTTGTGTGCGTGTTGGGGCCCAGATTTGGATTCGTGATGCAATTCGGGATTTAGTTTGCATCACTGGAGGCCTGCGTATTGCGTCGAAGGTATTTGCGCGCAATTTGGACACAAGTGTTGGACATCGGGCTTAAAAAGAGATCGCGTGGGCGATTGGAGGACCCGCCGGGTGCTTGGAAGTGGTTTCGCGCGACGTAGATGTCAAATTTGGACCCGGCGCGGAAAATCGGATCGAGTGGGCATTCCGCAAATTTTTGGATGAGAATTTGGAGAAACGGACATCGTTTTTGGATTCAGCGCGCGAAATCGCTAAGATTAGACTATTTGTTTGTTTGTTTTGGAGCCCGGTTGAATTGCGCGTTTTTCGAGGCGACACGGCACGTTGTTCGAGGTGACAGCGCGGCACGGATCCCGGGGCGCGTGGAGGCGCACTGTGCGACGCGCGCAGCTGGCACGCGTTGGGAACGCGCGCCTGCGCGGGTCAGCGCAGGGGCCGCCACGTGGCGGCCCCCCGTTGGCGCCCGCGCGGGAGGGGAGCGGGCGCTACGGTGTGGCGCGCGCGTGTCCCGCGCCTGACGCGGGCACGGTGTAACGCGCCCATGTGGCGGGCGCGTTATCGCGCGCCGCGTGGCGCCTGGGCGCGTGCGTGAACCCGGTGCACGCGCCCGGCCTGGTGGACCGGCGGTTGTGGCTCCCTGGTTGGGTGGCCGCGTGGACCGGGTCCGTGGACCGGATCCGTGGACCCTCCTCTCCTCCTCTCTTTTTCTTCTTCTTCTTTCTCCCCCGAGCGCCATTTTCGCTCCTCCTTTTCTTTCTTCTTCAACCGTGAGCGAGAGGGAGTGAGGAGGGAGGTTGTGTGAGGTGTGGCGGCGCGCCATGGACCTCGTGGAGCGTGCGGGGTGCTCCAAACGGGTCGGTTGGGCGGCGCGACGCGTCGGGGTAGGTCCCGCTCTTGTTTTTACTGTATTTTTGTACAGTTTTTGGGGCGTTCTTTTGGACCTTTGGATTAACCCCTTACTTTTATCTGTTTTAGGGACCGTGTTACTGCACCGTTTTGCGTGCGAACCCCGACGGCGTGCACCGTTTTGCGTGCGGTCGCCGTTTTGCGTGCGGACCGCGGCGGCGTGCACCGTTTTGCGTGCGGTCGCCGTTTTGCGTGCGGACCGCGGCGGCGTGCACCGTTTTGCGTGCGGACTCCGTTTTTCGTGCGGACTCCGGCACTGCGCTCCGTTTTGCGTGCGGACCCCGGCGGTGTGCACCGTTTTGCGTGCGGACTCCGTTTTGCGTGCGGACTTCGGCAGCGGGCACCGTTTCGCGTGGAGGCCAATTGCAAGTGTCTACGAGCAATTGGTGGCGAACCGAGGTGGGTGGCCTTATCTCCAAGTTTTATGGACTGTACAGTAATTCTACTGATGTAGGATCATGCATGATAGAGTATTTCTTGTGTAGCATGCTAGAAGGTAGGAACTGTTATTCCCTATATTTATCTGTTGATCTTATGATCCCTCTTGCTTCCTACCACATGTTAATTATCGTTATCTTGGAACTTGACCTAGCACCCCCGTCATATGTTGCATGTGTAACCAGACCAGTAGAAAACCCTCACTTGGGCTAGGGTTATTTATGTTTAGACATCCACACTGTTTTTCTATTCCTGGACATAGTGTTATCCTCGCCCGGGTAGTGGGCCGAGAGGTCGGGACTTTCTTTTAGTGTGGGATGCTTTTGCACTCGTGCTTGGGAGCAGAGTGGAGTCTGGTAGATGTAGTGGGTCGCTTTTCTGTGCCGGGAGCCGTTTGGATAAACGGTAGTCCCGGGAGGTCTTCTATTTCCCGTTGTGCTGTCGCCACTGTGTTAGTGGCAGTTGTGTGCTTGTGTTAGCTGGACCTAGAACCCAGAACCTTCTTGACATACACATAATTTTTAGTCTATCGATGTTTTCTTCCAAGCATCGAAGGGCCGCTGAAGTCTGTTCTTGTTTGATTGGACAAAGGCATCAGCCCTTCGGGGTTTGGGTAAATCCTTGTTTTTCTAACTGTTTTTCCTAAAAAGAACTAAAAATCATTAAAATGGGTTTCTCCTCAAATTAAGATGGTTTTTCAAAAAGGGAACTACTTTTAGTCCTCACCCGCGTGGGTTGAGTGAAAATGGTTTTCAGTAATTAATGTCACCTCGTTTTCGTGTAAACTTCCCCACTCGTAAGGATTCGAGTGGTCTGGGTTCTAGTGGCCATTCCTTTGTCGGGACGAAAGCCACGGGGGCCGAGCCTGGAACCTGTTCTTGTTTGATAGGGTTGTAGGTATCGGTCTCCCGGAACTTTCGGGCCCTAGTTGGTATTTTCTGCGTGTTGTACCGAGGTTGTCGTATTCCCGAACTGTAAGGGGGCCGGGAACTTCGATAGGCGGAGCCTAGAGTCTGTTCTTGTTTGATAGGGTTCTTAGCACCGACCTATCGGGTTTTCCAAACCCTTATGGTGTCGGCCCTTCCTGAGTTATCGGTGTGGTTGGTGTTCTGTTGTGGGAGCCGTTGAGGTGGACGGTGGTCCCGGGTCGTTGAGTGTTGTCCGACCAGTGTTGTTGGCCCTGAGTTGTGGGTCGTTCCTGGCTGTGGAGTATCTCCAGCCAGTGTGTTCTGTACTGTGAGCTGTTGGTGAGGCCTGTGTCTCGTGTTCGTGTGAGCTGATCAGCTGAGTCGTCGAGAGTGCTCCGACTGTTGTGCGAGATGTTTGTGGATTCTGAGTCCTTCCGTTCAGTGCGTGAGCGTGGATTTTGACTATAGCCTGCAGTGCCACCTGAGCGACAGAGTGCGCGGATACCTTTTCCTCGGTGGGGTCGCTCCCCTCGAGAGCCACGCCCGGGGTGGATTTGTTACTTCTGTACCGCGACTTGTCGACGCCGTCCCTCTGACTGGGCCAGTTAGTGGCAGTTACGGACGCAGTCCCTCTGGCTGGGCCAGTTAGTGGCAGCTACGGACATACCTACGGTAGACCCGTCCGGTTGAGGATGTGCGGCAGTAGGTAGGCGCAGGTTTGACTGAACCCTATGCGGCAGTCAGTATAGATTGGGTGACTGTACTGTGTGAGTTAGTAGATGCATCATGTTTCCATCTGTTTCGTTTTCTTGAGCATCTAGATAGAGGCATAGTAGCTGTAGAGTTATTTTCCAGCTTTTTTTTCCTTTTTCAGCCCTGCTTTTGTTACTTTATGCCTCTAGTAGACTTAGTGGGCAGACCGTTGGGCTTGTTGACGGCACCCACTGAGAACTACTGTGGGAAGTAGTTCTCACACCCGTCGTGGTGTTTTTCCCCAGGGACCTCTTCTCTTGTTCCTGTTGCTCCTGTTGCTGTTTCATCTGTCCGAGGCGAGGGGGTCGCGAGTTAGTTCCCTACCCGTCGTTGGAGTGTAGCGGTACCCCTTCTGAGGAGAGCTTCAGTAGATTAGTTTATTTTTTTTTTTTCCTCTGTTGAGAGACTCTTGTTGTGAGGTATAGAGTTGTATTTTATTTTACTGTTTGAGAGACTGATGTAGTGAGGACATTTTTGTATTGAGAGCTTGTACACTGATATTTTTTATTGGAGATATCTCCCTTTTGAGTTTTGTATCAGAGGACTTTTTATACGATCGTATTTGGGAGATGGATATTGTATTATTTTCAGTTGTACAGTGTTTGGACCTCAGTTTTTCAGTAGTTTACTTTCAGCTCTGATATCTGTATACTGTAGTTGATTCTTTTTGCAGGTTAGTCGCTTCGTCTATACGGGGTTTCCGTATGGGCGGCGGATCTGTTGGCGAGCCCGGGTCGCAGTTTCGACGCCGGGGCGTGACAGATTAGGTGGTATCAGAGCCTAGGTTGTAGGTCGTGGTGGACTTAGAAACCCTAGGCTTGTGGTTGGACATTAGGATGACTACGTGAGAGTCGTGACTTATAGCGAGAGTCCTGATTGAGTTTCATACCTCTCCCAAGAGACGGGATGAGTGATTGGCATGTTTATTCTCCTAAGTGATTATGTTGGCTGCAGACAACATAATGCTATGGAATGGGTGACATGTCTTAGACTTTCGCTGGATTGGGTCGTATGGTTGTTGTGTCCTGATGTTTGTTATTGTGCAGTGGATTACGATACCCCTGAGACGTCGTGTTGTGAAGAGGACACACCCCGCATCTGAGGAGTACCCGAGCAGCGGGAGGCAAAGCTGTCAGAGCAGAGCGAGACCCAAGAGTTATGGAATCAGATGGCACCGATGTCGGAGGCTGTCAGATGCTAGGAGGAAGCCATGGAATGTTTGATGCGCTTGTTGGAGCAGAGAGCATAGCCAGTTGCAGTACCGCTTGAGAGTCCTCTAGCACTTTCTTCCTATGCAGTGGCATATTCAGTTGTACCAGTGGCACCGATGGAGCGAGCAGCCCCCTCCGTGTCGACGAGTAGTGTCGAGGCACCGAGGCAGGGTGGATAGCGGATAGTAGATGAACGTTGGGACATCATCGGTCGGGTGAGCCAGTCCCGGCAGTCTGATCCACCCCGATTGGCAGGATTGAGTTTGGAGCCGTGGGAGGCTGAAAATTGGATAGCAGCAAGGGAGAAACATCAGGTGCTCTTGGCTGCGCACTTTTTGGAAAAGGACGCAGAGATTTGGTGGCGTCGAGTCCGTCCTGTTAGACCACCGGGAGCGCAGTTGTTGACTTGGAACCAGTTTCATGCTTTGCTGCTCGGGGCCTTCTTCCCTGACAGCGTAAGCAGAAACTGGAAGGGGATCTTAGACGCCTGCAGCAGGGGAGTCGACCTCTTCAGGAGTATGTTCGCGAGTTTTTGCGATTGTTGAGCGGTGTACCCCAAGTCGCCTGGATGAGGCCCAGAAGGTTGAGCTAGTTGAGAGAGGACTGCATTGGAATATCTATCGCTTGGTGCATTCTCGGCGAGCGCCGACGTTAGATGCAGCGATTGTGCAGGCTCGGTGGGTTGACCGAAGATCAGTGATCATGTCAGAGAGTGACGGAGCGCAAAGGACCAGCTCCGGGGAGAGGCATCCAGTACCGTCTGAGTTTGGACAGTTGAGTAGATCAGGACCCCCGGGGCCGCCACGATCCCAGTCTGAGGGTCGTGAGTCTCAGAGGAGACCGAGACCAGGAGGTTCTCCACATCCGATGTATCAGCAGTAGTAGTGGGATGACGGGTCATTTGTGGTGGGCCGTTTTCTACGCCACAGTGTGACCACAGGCAGGGGCGATGTTTTCGTGTGGACAGTCGGGACGTTTTCAGGCAGTATGCCCTCGAGCAGTGACTACGGCAATACCGCTTGCGACGGCACCCCGCTACCTCTTCGAGATGAAGGAGCTCCTCCGAACTACCGCCAGGCAGATAGGGACACGACATAGGGGCAGACTGAGCGACGACCATCTACATCGAGCGGATGAGTCTGTACCGCCCGGTTGGAGGGCGCTACGGCAGTGGACCAGGTTGTCGCAGGCATGATTTCTTTACAGCAGTTTGAGTAGAGTGTTTTTGGCTTTCCTGTCTGGACTGGAGGTAGAGTTGTTACCACGTGCACTAGAGGTACAGATTTTTGTTGGCGTTGTGCATGTGGGGAAGCCTTGTGGATTGTGTCCAGTATAGTTGAGACTTAGAATTATATTGGCAGGTGTTACGGTTCGGTGGCAGCTCCACGACTCAGATTGAGCATACTGGATGGACCAGTTGGTGCGGTATAGTGCAACTGCTGATTGTGGAATGAGATCAGTTACCCTTCCGCGAGTTGGACTAGAGGAGTTCAGTTTCACAGATCACCGGGGTATCCTTCCAGCAGCTGTGGCTTCAGCGGTTTGCGGCTTAGTGCTACCTTTGGATCGTTGGTGACCTTAGGACTAGATGTTATGTCCTTAGGGGTCACGGTTAGATCGTAGCTTCGTTTTGTAGCCACGGCAGGAACGACTTCAACACTTCTCTCCTTTTTTTCATGTCTGTGTGCTGAAATTTTCGAACGGCACGAAAATTTCGAAGGACTACTCCAGAAATGGAGACGGTGCCCGAACCTGTTCTTGTTTGATTGGGGCTAGGGCACTGGTCCTTTCGGAATTTTCGGACTTTTTCGTTAATTTCAGCCGTTTTCTAAACTGAGAGTTGTGGTTGATGACTTTCCTGCTGATGGGGCCTTTACCTTTCTTGTTGGTGGTGCTGGCGTAATTCGCGTAGTTTTGGACGAGTAGAGTTGGTCGTTTTTCCTTGTCCTTTGGAATTGTAAGGTTTTTCCAGCTTTTGGACTCCCAGCCGTGTGGACTCGCTTCGCGGAGTGTGCGTAGCGACTGGGGAGATGGAGACGGTGTTGATGGATACTTACCTGTTGGCTTTGGAACCCCCCTTTTGAGCCGTGTTAGTTTCGAGGACGAAACTTTCTTTTAGTGGGGGAGAGTGTGAGGACCTGCTTTCCCCGTGGGGGAGTTTTCTGGTTGTTTGGCAGCTTTCGGTGGGCGTTGGGGGTGTTTGTGTGCGTGTTGGGGACCAGATTTGGATTCGTGATGCAATTCGGGATTTAGTTTGCATCACTGGAGGCCTGCGTGGTGCGTCGAAGGTATTTGCGCGCAATTTGGACACAAGTGTTGGACATCGGGCTTAAAAAGAGATCGCGTGGGCGATTGGAGGACCCGCCGGGTGCTTGGAAGTGGTTTCGCGCGACGTAGATGTCAAATTTGGACCCGGCGCGGAAAATCGGATCGAGTGGGCATTCCGCAAATTTTTGGATGAGAATTTGGAGAAACGGACATCGTTTTTGGATTCAGCGCGCGAAATCGCTAAGATTAGACTATTTGTTTGTTTGTTTTGGAGCCCGGTTGAATTGCGCGTTTTTCGAGGCGACACGGCACGTTGTTCGAGGTGACAGCGCGGCACGGATCCCGGGGCGCGTGGAGGCGCACTGTGCGACGCGCGCAGCTGGCACGCGTTGGGAACGCGCGCCTGCGCGGGTCAGCGCAGGGGCCGCCACGTGGCGGCCCCCCGTTGGCGCCCGCGCGGGAGGGGAGCGGGCGCTACGGTGTGGCGCGCGCGTGTCCCGCGCCTGACGCGGGCACGGTGTAACGCGCCCATGTGGCGGGCGCGTTATCGCGCGCCGCGTGGCGCCTGGGCGCGTGCGTGAACCCGGTGCACGCGCCCGGCCTGGTGGACCGGCGGTTGTGGCTCCCTGGTTGGGTGGCCGCGTGGACCGGGTCCGTGGACCGGATCCGTGGACCCTCCTCTCCTCCTCTCTTTTTCTTCTTCTTCTTTCTCCCCCGAGCGCCATTTTCGCTCCTCCTTTTCTTTCTTCTTCAACCGTGAGCGAGAGGGAGTGAGGAGGGAGGTTGTGTGAGGTGTGGCGGCGCGCCATGGACCTCGTGGAGCGTGCGGGGTGCTCCAAACGGGTCGGTTGGGCGGCGCGACGCGTCGGGGTAGGTCCCGCTCTTGTTTTTACTGTATTTTTGTACAGTTTTTGGGGCGTTCTTTTGGACCTTTGGATTAACCCCTTACTTTTATCTGTTTTAGGGACCGTGTTACTGCACCGTTTTGCGTGCGAACCCCGACGGCGTGCACCGTTTTGCGTGCGGTCGCCGTTTTGCGTGCGGACCGCGGCGGCGTGCACCGTTTTGCGTGCGGTCGCCGTTTTGCGTGCGGACCGCGGCGGCGTGCACCGTTTTGCGTGCGGACTCCGTTTTTCGTGCGGACTCCGGCACTGCGCTCCGTTTTGCGTGCGGACCCCGGCGGTGTGCACCGTTTTGCGTGCGGACTCCGTTTTGCGTGCGGACTTCGGCAGCGGGCACCGTTTCGCGTGGAGGCCAATTGCAAGTGTCTACGAGCAATTGGTGGCGAACCGAGGTGGGTGGCCTTATCTCCAAGTTTTATGGACTGTACAGTAATTCTACTGATGTAGGATCATGCATGATAGAGTATTTCTTGTGTAGCATGCTAGAAGGTAGGAACTGTTATTCCCTATATTTATCTGTTGATCTTATGATCCCTCTTGCTTCCTACCACATGTTAATTATCGTTATCTTGGAACTTGACCTAGCACCCCCGTCATATGTTGCATGTGTAACCAGACCAGTAGAAAACCCTCACTTGGGCTAGGGTTATTTATGTTTAGACATCCACACTGTTTTTCTATTCCTGGACATAGTGTTATCCTCGCCCGGGTAGTGGGCCGAGAGGTCGGGACTTTCTTTTAGTGTGGGATGCTTTTGCACTCGTGCTTGGGAGCAGAGTGGAGTCTGGTAGATGTAGTGGGTCGCTTTTCTGTGCCGGGAGCCGTTTGGATAAACGGTAGTCCCGGGAGGTCTTCTATTTCCCGTTGTGCTGTCGCCACTGTGTTAGTGGCAGTTGTGTGCTTGTGTTAGCTGGACCTAGAACCCAGAACCTTCTTGACATACACATAATTTTTAGTCTATCGATGTTTTCTTCCAAGCATCGAAGGGCCGCTGAAGTCTGTTCTTGTTTGATTGGACAAAGGCATCAGCCCTTCGGGGTTTGGGTAAATCCTTGTTTTTCTAACTGTTTTTCCTAAAAAGAACTAAAAATCATTAAAATGGGTTTCTCCTCAAATTAAGATGGTTTTTCAAAAAGGGAACTACTTTTAGTCCTCACCCGCGTGGGTTGAGTGAAAATGGTTTTCAGTAATTAATGTCACCTCGTTTTCGTGTAAACTTCCCCACTCGTAAGGATTCGAGTGGTCTGGGTTCTAGTGGCCATTCCTTTGTCGGGACGAAAGCCACGGGGGCCGAGCCTGGAACCTGTTCTTGTTTGATAGGGTTGTAGGTATCGGTCTCCCGGAACTTTCGGGCCCTAGTTGGTATTTTCTGCGTGTTGTACCGAGGTTGTCGTATTCCCGAACTGTAAGGGGGCCGGGAACTTCGATAGGCGGAGCCTAGAGTCTGTTCTTGTTTGATAGGGTTCTTAGCACCGACCTATCGGGTTTTCCAAACCCTTATGGTGTCGGCCCTTCCTGAGTTATCGGTGTGGTTGGTGTTCTGTTGTGGGAGCCGTTGAGGTGGACGGTGGTCCCGGGTCGTTGAGTGTTGTCCGACCAGTGTTGTTGGCCCTGAGTTGTGGGTCGTTCCTGGCTGTGGAGTATCTCCAGCCAGTGTGTTCTGTACTGTGAGCTGTTGGTGAGGCCTGTGTCTCGTGTTCGTGTGAGCTGATCAGCTGAGTCGTCGAGAGTGCTCCGACTGTTGTGCGAGATGTTTGTGGATTCTGAGTCCTTCCGTTCAGTGCGTGAGCGTGGATTTTGACTATAGCCTGCAGTGCCACCTGAGCGACAGAGTGCGCGGATACCTTTTCCTCGGTGGGGTCGCTCCCCTCGAGAGCCACGCCCGGGGTGGATTTGTTACTTCTGTACCGCGACTTGTCGACGCCGTCCCTCTGACTGGGCCAGTTAGTGGCAGTTACGGACGCAGTCCCTCTGGCTGGGCCAGTTAGTGGCAGCTACGGACATACCTACGGTAGACCCGTCCGGTTGAGGATGTGCGGCAGTAGGTAGGCGCAGGTTTGACTGAACCCTATGCGGCAGTCAGTATAGATTGGGTGACTGTACTGTGTGAGTTAGTAGATGCATCATGTTTCCATCTGTTTCGTTTTCTTGAGCATCTAGATAGAGGCATAGTAGCTGTAGAGTTATTTTCCAGCTTTTTTTTCCTTTTTCAGCCCTGCTTTTGTTACTTTATGCCTCTAGTAGACTTAGTGGGCAGACCGTTGGGCTTGTTGACGGCACCCACTGAGAACTACTGTGGGAAGTAGTTCTCACACCCGTCGTGGTGTTTTTCCCCAGGGACCTCTTCTCTTGTTCCTGTTGCTCCTGTTGCTGTTTCATCTGTCCGAGGCGAGGGGGTCGCGAGTTAGTTCCCTACCCGTCGTTGGAGTGTAGCGGTACCCCTTCTGAGGAGAGCTTCAGTAGATTAGTTTATTTTTTTTTTTTTCCTCTGTTGAGAGACTCTTGTTGTGAGGTATAGAGTTGTATTTTATTTTACTGTTTGAGAGACTGATGTAGTGAGGACATTTTTGTATTGAGAGCTTGTACACTGATATTTTTTATTGGAGATATCTCCCTTTTGAGTTTTGTATCAGAGGACTTTTTATACGATCGTATTTGGGAGATGGATATTGTATTATTTTCAGTTGTACAGTGTTTGGACCTCAGTTTTTCAGTAGTTTACTTTCAGCTCTGATATCTGTATACTGTAGTTGATTCTTTTTGCAGGTTAGTCGCTTCGTCTATACGGGGTTTCCGTATGGGCGGCGGATCTGTTGGCGAGCCCGGGTCGCAGTTTCGACGCCGGGGCGTGACAGTTGGTTATAGTTATTCCAGTTTAGGACTGCATTTTTAGAGGCAAAGTAGTGGTAGTTTCATTTCTTCGGTAGTCATTATTTCTTACCCCTCTCCTTTCCTTTTCGCCTCTGGTAGACCTAGTGGGTGCGTCAGAGTTTGAGGTTTTACCCACTAGGGGAGGCTACTGGTTTACTAGTAGTTCTCACCCCCATTCTTCTTTCCTCTTTTTCTTCTTCCTTGTTTTGCAGAGTCTTCTGCGGGTGCTGCTCGGTTTTCAGCGGCGGGTCGAGGAGAGATGACGACTGAGTAGATAGATCTCGAGGCAGGATGAGCGGGTTAGCTGGACTGTTGATGTACCTATGTTTCCTCAGACGGTTGTACTTTTACATTTGGGACTGGCTTTTGCCAGCAGGTTGTATTTATTTCGGTGAGCTGGGAGAGACTGATGTATCATTTTTACAGATGTATTGTATTTTATTTCCAGCTTCAGTCTGAGATGTATTAGATTTTAGTTCAGCTCTGTTTTTATTGCTCTTTTATTGTATTTCTTATATCTGAGCAGGTTACCAGCGCTTCGTGTACATAGAAAATTCTGTGTGCACGGCGGATCTGTTGGCGGGCCCGGGTTCTGGTTTACACCCGGGGCGTGACAGTGAGCCTATCATTTGAGAATAATTTTGTGGACATAGTATGTTGGGAATCTCATTGGGGTAATATTATTGTGGAAACATGATTGCGGGGACATATTTCATAGTGATAGTTAACATGCCATATTAGCACATAGAGCTTATGAAAGTTGGTTAAATGGACTAATTGTTGGGTCGTGATGACATATCTATGTGCGGGTATCACTTCGGGATTTATTATGGATCAGGGGTTATATACATGTGTAGTTGACTGATAATTTTAGCATGATGGTTATGTTTATGTGGATTTATTATTTGTTACATATGTGGAACTGTTATTCGACATTCTCTCTTTTATCTTGCATGAGGACTTTTGCATGCTTGTTTGGACATCTAGATAGGCCACTATTTTATTGCTACACTATCATATTGGGATTTGACTTAGGAGAAACCATGATTGCTTTCTTTCTCCTTCTTACTTAGACTTACGAGTCATGTTGCTCGGGTTTGAGCGGGGGTTTGGGATAGTGTAGCCGGGACCTTGGGGTCGGAGACAGGGTGTGATGATCCGGAATTCTACAAGGCTTTTACAGTGTGACCGGCAGCTTCCGGAGGCCTTTGGGGCATGTCGGCGGTGTTCGGGCGCCAATTTGGACTAAAGTGATGAACTTCGGGCTTAAATGGATCACGTGGGTGATCGGGTGACTCCGTCGGATCTCTGGAAGTGTTCTCGGGCGGAACGGATTTTCAGATTAGGCTCAGCGCGAAATTTGGACTGAAATACCATTCCGGGGGCATTCGGCAATTTTTAGAGTGAGAATTTGGCGAAACGGACGTCAAATTCGGATTCAGCGCGCGAAAACGCTTCAGATGGACTATCCACTTAAATTTTTTGAGCTTGGGTACTGTTCACCGCCGGAACAGTGTTTCCGGCAGCGGCGGCGGCGGCGGGCAGCGCCGGCGGGCGGCGGCGCGGCCTCGGGCAGGCGGCGGGCAGGCGGCGCGGGCGCGGGCAGGGCGCGGGCAGCCGCGCGGCGCGCGGGCAGGGGCGCGGTCCACGCGGCAGGCGTGCACCAGGGAGGGTGACACGTGGCAGTCACCCATTGGACGGTTCAGTGCTCTCGGTCCACGGAGCATCACGGGTCTATGGTGCACCGGTCTTGGACACGTGGCCATCTACCATTCGTTCGGTCCACAGAAGCTCGTGCACCGGGTGCACCAAACAGTAAGAGTGACACGTGGCGATCCCCTATTGGTCGGTCAACTGTGCGGGCAGGCTGGGCAGGCGCGTGGTCTGGTGCAGGGTGCAGGCTGGTGGTGTGCCACGTGGCAGCTTCCCATTGGTTCAGGGTTGGACACGTGGCAGTGTATGGTTCGTCGGGTGCACGGAATGAGTGAACCGGGCGTAGCGAGTGTGGGGTATGCACGTGGCGCGTTCTGATTGGACGATCTCGGTGTTTCCTGTTATGTAGGACACAGAGGTAATTTTCTGAAATGTTGATTTTGGCTGTGGCTTTGAGGGAATCCGAGGCTCATTCAAAGGCATATTTCTCCATCATAGAGGCTTCATCTTCTCAAGGAGTGAGAAGATGAAATCTTCATCATGAAGAGAGGAACACTCCTGTGAAGTTTGAGGATTTTAGGAGGCTCGGATCCCGAGGTTTGAGATTTTTCCGGCGCGGCGCGACGATCATTCTCCGGCAACCCGATTCGTCGCATCTCAGTGTTTAGGCTCCCCCGACTCACTCCGACCTCCTATTTTCGCGATTTTTGTGCCGTTGGATTCGTAACAGGTAGGGCTACGTTTCTTATTTCTACTGGTTTTTCCCTATTCCGAGGTTTTCATGGGTTTTTCGGATCATCTTGTGACCCCATTTTGCTGTGATGGAGTTTTGGACAGCGGTTCGGTATTTCGGCGATATCTCCGCAACCGGGCATCGGATTGAGGCGATTCAAAAGGGGATTTGCATCTACGCATCGCAAGGAGTCTCTCTGAATTTTCGTGGAATTTTGTGGAATTTCCCTGAAGGTGAGAAACCCCTTTTTACAGAACTTTGTAGCACAGTTTTTGGGTGGAAGTATTGTTCGGGGTGGTTCTCTTGTCGATTTTGGTTCTCAGCATAGAAAAATCGTGGGAAAACGTGCAGGTACTCGTTTCGACCGGTTCGTCGCGTAGATCGCAGTGGTATTTTTCTGGGAATTTATTAGGCAGGTTTCGCAGGTGAAAAAGGCTAAACTGTGGACTGGTTGTAATTGGGACAGATTTTGGTGTGAGCATGGTTCATTAATTGTGCTTGTTCTTTTGGGATATTTTGTGCAGTACCGTGGTGATCGTTGAGACCGGGCGCGGACTTCGCTGTTGGGATCAGGATTTAGCGTTCGAGGTGGGCGGTTGTTTCTTACCTCTATTTTTGACATGCTCACTAGGAATATTAGAGTGATCCCTTTTATTGGACATCTTGATTAATCATGATTGGGGTTGGGTTCATGCATGCCGGTGTGGGACTAGGGTTGCTTTGATAGCGGTTAACCTTGCATGTGGAATGGAATATTTATGTTGGACTATTTGATTATCCTGTTGATGGTACTACTTGAGGGTAGATGACATGCGTAGGTGGATACTGTTAATGATTAATGCCTTTAATTATATTTCCTTGAGAACACTTGCATGCTTGTATGGACATCTAGATAGGCCATCTTTTATTGCTACACTATCATATTGGGATTTGACTTAGGAGAAACCATGATTGCTTTCTTTCTCCTTCTTATTTAGACTTTCGAGTCATGTTGCTCGGGTTCGAGCGGGGGTTTGGGATAGTGTAGCCGGGACCTTGGGGTCGGAGACAGGGTGTACTTGATGTCGGACTTGGGGGTTATTGCGGCAACCGCGGACAGTAGGCGGTTTACCGGATATCGATTATTCTACCCGATTGTGAATCTTGGATTTTGGGACAGGCAGGCTTGATGGCAGGGTATTGCGGCAACCGCGGACCTTGGGCGGTTGACCGGACAGTGGTTATTGCATCAGATTGGGTATCGGGTCTCTAGTGGATGGGGTTCCCACTATTTGTTTATCTTGCATCGGGTTGAGATCGGGTCTCCTTTTAGTGGATGGGTTTTCCCACTTTGATCAGAGTCATGATCCAGTCCTGCTGATTTGGTACTTGTTACCCAGGCATTATACTCGTGTGGGTCGCTCCTCTCGAGTGCCACTCCGGAGTGTGCGTTTTACAGGCTTCGAGTCCTTGAGACTCCCTTTTCCCTATCGGTGTTATGCGTTGGCCAGCATACCCGATTTGGCAGGCAGGCAGGCAGGCAGAGCAGGCAGTACCAGTGCTCACTGGTGTATCGATTGGGTCTAGGCAGGCAGGCATTTATGTTCTGATGCATACAGTTAGCTATCTCTTTAGCTTGGCATATTAGAGGCATAGTAGTGGTAGTTTCCTGTTTTCGGCAGTCATCATTGCTTACCACACTTCTTTCCTTTTTGCCTCTGGTAGACCTAGTGGGTGTGTCAGGATTTGAGGTTTTACCCACTAGGGGAGGCTACTAGTTTACTGGTAGTCTCACCCCCATTCTTCTTTCCTCTTTTTCTTCTCCCTTGTTTTGCAGTGTCTTCTGCGGGTGCTGCTGGGTTTTCAGCGACGGGTCGAGGAGAGAGGACGGCTGAGTAGATAGACTTCGAGGCAGGATGAGCGTGTTAGCTGGACTGTTGGTGTACCCGTGTTTCCTCAGACGATTGTACTTTCACTTTGGGACTGGCTTTTGCCAGCAGGTTGTATTTATTTTTGGTGAGCTGGGAGAGACAGATGTATCATTTATACAGATGTATTGTATTTTATTTCCAGCTTCAGTCTGAGATGTATTAGTTTTAGTTCAGCTCTGTTTTTATTGCTCATTTATTATTATCTCTTATATATCTGAGCAGGTTTGGCGCTTCGTGTACGCGGGAAATACCGCGTGCACGGCGGATCTGTAGACGGGCCCGGGTTCTGGTTTACACCCGGGGCGTGACACAGGGTGTACTTGATGTTGGATTTATGGGTTATTGCGGCAACCGCGGACAGTAGGCGGTTGACCGGATGATAACTGTTCTACCCGATTGTGGATCATGGGTTATTGTGGTAACCGCGGGTTTGGGCGGTTGACCGGGTGTCGGCTATTGGGCTTGATTGTTGGTTGTGGGGTGTCGCGGCGACCGCGGACATTGGGCGGTTGACCGAATGTTTACTTATGCATCAGATTGGGTATCAGCTCTCTCTAGTGGATGGTTTTTCCACTAATTGAGTACTTTTGCATCTGATTGAGGGCCGGAGTTTTCTTTAGTGGTTGAGCTTTCCCACTTTGACCAGAGTCGTGATCCAATCCTGCTGATTTATGATACTTGATACTGAGGCACTTTACTCGTGTGGGTCGCTCCCCTCGAGTGCCACTCCGGAGTGTGTGCATGTGTGACCGTGCCGGTCAGGAGCCGGTCTGTTGCCTTGGGATGGGACCGTGCCAGTCAGGAGCCGGTCTGCATCCCGCAGCTGAGTTGTGAGTTAGTAGTCATAGTTGGCAGTACCGGTGTTCACCGGTGTCTAGATTGGGTTACCCAGGCAGGCATATATATATATATCCTGATGCATACATTTAGCTATTCTTTTAGCTTGGCATATTAGAGGCATAGTAGTGGTAGTTTCCTTTCTCCAGCAGTCCTGTTTACAGCTTTACCACTTATTCCTTTTCTTGCCTCTGGTGGACTTGGTGGGTACGCCGGAGTTTGAGGCTTTACCCACAGGGGGGAGGCTACTGGTTTACTAGTGTTTCTCACCCCCATTGTTGTTTCCCTCTTTTCTTCCTCCTGTTTTGCAGAGTCTTCTGCGGGGGTTGCTGATCGTTCGGTCGTTGTTCGAGGCGAGGGAGTCACGAGCTAGATCCTTACCGCCCGAGGAGTGTAGCTGTATCCCCTGGTGGAGATTCCTTATAGCTGTCAGCTGGTTTTTACTGTTTACTTTGGGAGAGATCTTTTGTATTTGGAGAGACTGAGGTAGAGACTGATGTACTATAGTTTGGTTTATCTCCCTTTCATAGTTGAGAGATGCTGTACTGAGGACATTGTATGGTGATTATCTGTATTTGAGGAGACGGATATTGTACTTTATTTCATGTTGTACAGTGATTGGTTTTTATTTTTGCAGCATCTTATTTTCCGCTCTGATATTTGCATAGCTATAGTACTATCTTTTGCAGGTTAGACGCTTCGCCTATGCGGGATTTTGCATAGGTGGCGGATCTGTTGGCGAGCCCGGGTCGCAGTTTCGACCCCGGGGCATTACAGTGCTCTCGCATCATGGCCTCAGGCTCCCACGTGGCTTCTTCTTCGCTGTGCCTCGTCCAAAGCACTTTCACATAGGGGATGGAGCGGTTTCTTAGCCTTCTTTCACGCCGGTCTACAATCTTGTACGAGAACTCATCATAGCTCATGTCTTCCCGTATATCAAGCGGTGGGTAGTTGGTTATATGCCTCGGGTTATGGACATACTGGTGGAGCTGTGACACATGGAACACATCATGAACTCCCGCCAAGTCTGGGGGCAATGCCACTTAATAGGCCACCGAGCCAACCCGCTCCAATACTTCATAACGACCAAGAAAAACGGGGGTTTAACTTTCCCCACATCCGCAACCTACTACGCAATCATGTTCCTCCGTCGTTCCATTGGCTTGACGTGGAGGGCAAAAGCCATTCCACACTCTTAACCATTCCATACGCCGCTAGTGCTCTAACCCACGAGCTCTCAACCAGCCCGTACACTTCGGGTTATCGAAAGGTCCACAGACCCTAGTCCAACATGGGCCTATAGCACAACTTCCAACACGACATCGAGTAATGACTCTCATCAGCACGTAGACCCAATCACTCTTCGGTTAGATCCGCACTTAAGATTATCTCACCACGCTCCAATTAACTAGGGGTATCAACGTCTCGATCATCGCGAGCCCTAAGGCCAGACCGCGTCCACACACTCGGTGTACTAAAGGCCTCAAAACTCACATGTGGCTTGTCACGCCCCGGGGTCGAAACTATGACCCGGGCCCGCCAACAGATCCGCCGCCCATACGGAAAACCCCGTATAGACGAATCGTCTAACCTGCGAAAAGAATGATACTATAGCTATACAGATATCAGAGTTGAAAAGTAAACTACTGAAAGACTAAAATCCCATCACTGTACAACTGAAAATAAAGATACAATATCCATCTCCCAAATACAATCAAATACAATATCCTCAGAATACAATAACCAAAACTAAACAGGGAGGTAAACCCAATAATACATCAGTGTACAGGCTCTCAGTACAAGTCAGATCCTCACAATACAAATGTCTCTCAAAAGTAAAAATAAATAAACCAACTGCTGGCTGTACTAATAGATCTCCAATGAAGGGGTACCGTTATTGCTACTCTCCAAAGACAGGTAGGGATCTAGCTCGTGACTCCCTCGCCTCGATCAGCAACAAAAGGATCAGCAACTGGAAAGTAGGTCCTTGGGAAAAAATCACCACGGCGGGTGTGAGAACTACATACCACAGTAGTTCTCAGTGGGTACCACCAACAAGCCCGACGGTCTGCCCACTAAGTCTACTAGAGGCATAAAGTAACAAATGCAGTACTGAAAGGAAAGGAGCTGGAAAATAACTCTACAACTACTATGTCTCTATCTAAATGCTCAAGAAGTGGAACAGATGGAAACATGATGCATCTACTAACTCTCAAATATAATCACCCAATCTACACTGACTGCCACATGGGGTCCAGTCAAACCTGCGCCCACCTACTGCCGCACATCCACAAGAGGACGAGTCTACCGTAGGGCGTCCGTGACTGCCAAAACTAGCCCAGCCAGAGGGACTGCGTCGATAAGTCGCAATAGCAAAGTAACAGGCCCAACTCTGGAGTGGCACTCGAGGGGCGCGACCCCACCGAGGAAAGTATCCGCGCATCTCTGTCGAGCTCAATATGGCTCATGCAGGCTATAGTCCAAATCCACGATCAACAAGATCGACAGTAACTAACATCACCTCTCTAACTCACTAACAGGAAACACTCGAACAGTCAGGACCGCTGTCGATCCAACGGCTCCCCGAAAAGAACATCAACTCGACATACAAACTCACTAGCTGGGTATACTCCACAGCCAACAACAATGAAGGGTCCGAGAATCCCGAAAGACTAGAACCTACAACCCAAATCAAACAAGAACAGGCTCTAAGCATAGCCCCTCGTTGTTCCTGTCACGCCCCGGGGTCCCTTTTTTTTTTTTTTTTTGAAAGGCGTAGCATTTCCCGGTCCGTGCCAGACCCGCCTCACATGCAAACGCGACCCCTCACATCGACGGGCCCCACTTGTATGCGCGCGGCGTAGCAATTCCGACATACTCTATGACCACAGTAATCATACACACCTTAAAGAGAGAGAATGAATTACTTAGAACGGCCACCGGTGTTTAGAAAAGATAAATCCATGGTTTTGTAAAACGGTGCCCACCCGACACCCATTGTTTTCGAAATCATTTTAGCAACCATTTGATTTTTATTTGCAAGATAAACAATCCCAACCGGGGCAAGCAGAAGTTCGAACATCCAGCCACCACAATTCACACAGTCACAATCCACACACAGTTACATGCCACCCACACACAAATTCGGTTATAAAGCGGAAACATATAGAAAATAGATAGAGCATCAATTATTGCGACGTTAACGAAACTCTCGTGTTGCGGCCTCACCCACGTCTCGTACCTCCCCCTTGACCTGTCACAACAATAGAAAGTCAGCAACGCTACTAGTAACAGGATTAGATGTAACATGAATGAGATGCTCAAGTACAAATTTAAATTCTTGTAAACCGAAAACACTCGAGGATTCCAAGCTTTCCCCTCGAGATTCCACAGCACCCCTGTAACAATTAAACAAGTGCACCAGCCTCTCGCGATTTGCTTATACCCCTCCACGGCGCTCGTGCGGTCCCTGAGCAGCCGTGAGAGGTCCCCGTCATCACTAGTCGTGGGGTACACGGGCCAACGTGCCATCTTTCTGAAAAAATATACCAGTGCGGTTGCCAAACCACCGGTGTGCGTGCAAGCAAACCTTGGGCTCATAACGTGATAATTGTGTGTATCATAAACCAGAGCGACCCACAGTCGCTAGAGATATTAGTAATAAACATGCTTATGTAAAATAGGGGTTAGACACGGTCATAATATAAGTGTTGCTTTATTAATAACAAGACATAATTTCTTTTACCACATTCCTGAAGTGACAAAGGAGAGCACCCACCTTATCGTGTCGACCGACTCGCCCAACGGCCACCCTTGATCTCAAATGGCGCCCGAACCTACGGAGTCCCGAAAAGGGAGGATAACAGTTAAGACCAAAATGTAAGAAGAACCGCTACCCAAAATGACCTGAGTTACCCGAGTGAGGTCGAGACAGAAGGGTACTGGGAGTGGCGCGACGCGGCAGTGGCGCGGTGCGGTACGGCGCTCCGCGCGGCACACCCCCATTGCGGGTGGCAGCAGCGCGCGAGGCGCGAAACGGCGCGGCGCGACGCTCCGCGCGGCCAAGGGCCCCGCGCGGACAGCAGCAGCGCAGCGCGACGCTCCACCCAGCCAAGGGCCCCGCAAGGACAGCAGCAGCGCGGCGCGATGCTCCGCACGGGCAAGCGACCCTCACGGTAGCCGCAGCGTGGCGCGACGCTCCGCGCGGGCAAGTGCCCCGCGTGGGCGGCGGTAGCGAGGCGCGATGCTCCGCGCGGGCAAGGGCCCCACACGGGCGGCAGTAGCGCGGCGCGATGCTCCGCGCCGGCAAGGGTCCCGCGCGGGCAGCGGTAGCGCTGTGCGATGCTCCGCGCGGGCAAGGGCCCCGTGCCGCAAGGCTGTAGCGTGGCGCGATGCTCCGCGCGGGCAAGGGCCCCGCGCGGCAGTCGCAGCGCGGCGCGACGCTCCGCGCGGGCAAGGGCCCCGGCGGGCGGCGGTAGTGCGGCGCGATGCTCCGCGCGGGCAAGGGCGCCGCGCGGGCGGCTGTAGCGCGGTGTGATGCTCCGCGCGGGCTGTTACGGAATCTGAGTTGGCGTATTTCGTGAATATGTTAAGTCTTGAAGATTGAAGATGAAGATAGCTTGGATCATATACCTCAATCTCAAGAAAGAAGAATTCAAAAGGATCAGGTATGTTTAACTAAATATTTGTGACGATCCGAATACTTCTTATAGTGTAGAAACACCTGGAAGAGGTTTTAATTGCTTAAACATCAAAAACTGGACATGGGACATGTTCAGGATCCGGATCGTGGCTTGCAATCCGGATCCCGAAGGGTGTTTTGTTCATACACTGTTTCAATCCGGATCACAGCATCTTATGATCCGGATCCCGAACACTGGTTTTACCTTTTCACTTTTCCAATCCGGATCAGGATTTGCAATCCGGATCCCGAATGTGATGTTTGGTGAAACTGTATGAACAATCTGGATCGGAGACTACGATCCGGATCCCGAATAAGCTATTTTCTGGAAACCGTCTTTTATGCTTCTGCAATCCGGATCGCCAAATCCAATCCGGATCGCCGTCGGGATTTCTTTCCAGAAAAGGTTGTTTTTGATCCGTATATTCTTCCAAGGTTTCTAACCTATAAATAGACCCTATATTCATTTTTAGGGTTTGGGAATTTTAAGCCGTCATTTCCAAAAGGACGGTTGATCCACATATAGAGAAGAAAGGAAATCAATAGAATTTATTCTATGTTTCTTCATCTATATTGATTAGTTTGATTCTAGGTTTTCATACTCACATCTTGAGTAGAATCAAACTAATGAATACTTAGATGGTATTTCCGATCTATCTTTGATCTAAGTATTCGGCGGATCATCACCACCCAAAAACAACGATTTACCCCAAATCGGCGCGTGGACTCGCGTGGCCTTGTGGATTCAAGGTGCAACCGCTCTCGTGGATTCGGAGCGAGGTACGTTCGTGGATTCGAAGCGTACCATTGGGTGAAGACCGTGGATTCGGTTGGACGTCGTGGATTCGACGTTGGACGCTGTGGATTCGGCGTTGGCGGCGCAGATCGTGGATTCGAGAAGCGTCGTGGAGCGAGCGGGAAGATCTACTAGGAGCGTATGAAAAAGGTTGAGTCGTCTGTGAGTACGTTATATCACCTTGTACGTGTGTTAATTCTAGTGGATTTCGCCGTGTTATCGGTCCCGTGGTTTTTTACTCCGGTTTGGAGTTTTTCCACGTAAAAATCTTGCGTGTTCATTTATTTTCCGCATTGGGTTTTATTGCGCAATGATTTTTTGAGTGTTTATTGTTTACACCTATTCACCCCCCTCTAGGTGTTTTTTCCCCTATTTAGATCCATATAGTTATAACCCAACAAGTGGTATCAGAGCGGGAATAGGGTTGTAAACAATGGTTGAAGGTGGAAACATCAATCGACCCCCTTTCTTTGATGGAACAAATTATGCGTACTGGAAAGTGCGGATGAAAGCCTTTTTAATTTCCATCGACGAAAGGGTGTGGCAATCAATTGAATTAGGATGGTCTAATCCAACTGAATTTTTAGATGATGTTCGCACCTTAAAACCTAGGTCGAAATGGACCAAGGAAGAGATAGATGCTTCTTCTTACAATGGCAAGGAATTAATGCTTTATTTAATGCTTTGTCACAAACTGAGTTCTCTCGCGTCTCGGCATGTGAGACTGCGAAAGAAATCTGGGATGTTCTTCAAGTTACGCATGAGGGAACTAACCTAGTGAAGATTCAGAAACTGCAAATGCTTACGAGCAAGTTTGACTCTATCTCTATGGCAGAGAATGAATCTTTCACTGACTATTACACACGATTGCAAGACATCGTAAACTCATGTGCTAACTTGGGAGAGAAGATTCCAGAATTTAAAGTTGTAAGAAAAATTCTTAGAACTCTTCCTGAACGATTTCGCCCGAAGGTTGCAGCCATTGAAACAATTAAACACCCGGACGAAATGCGTGTAGAAGAATTAGTAGGTGCTTTACAAACTTATGAAATGACATTTCCTACTAACTATTCTTCTGGAAAAGCATCCTCTTCTAAGTCTTCAGGTTACGCATTGAAATCAACTAAAGAAGAAGACGCGGATTCATCCTCCTCGGACGACGACGAGAATCTTTCTATGGAGGACTTTGAGAAGCAGCTTGCTCTCTTGACAAGGAAGTTTCGCCGCAACTTCCGAAGGGGTAATTCAAGCAAGACTCCATCCTTCGGAAAGTCGAAGAAAGGCAAGGGTCCTTCAAGTTTCAAGTCAAGAAACCAAGAGAACTTCTCAAAGGATAAGAAAAGTTCAGAGGGACAAGTTCAGTGCTTCAAATGTCGAGGCTACGGCCACATTTCAACGGAGTGTCCCAACAAGAATCCGGCAAAGAAGAAGGCGATGCAAGTCGTCACTTGGGATGACAACTCAACGTCAAATGAGTCATCGTCAAGTGATGAAGAAGACTCCGCGACAGCATTCCACGCGTCCACCTCTTCACCCTTCATGTGCTTAATGGCAAGAACATCCGAGTCATTGTCCAACTCCACTGATGAAAAGATTGCAACGGACAATGAATCTGATGATTCGGAAGGTGAAGATTTTGCTCTAGCCTACCACAGACTGTTGAGGGATTCAAAGAAATTGGCTAAGCAAAACAAGGGGTTGAGAGGAAGATTGCAGGATCTCGAAGAAGAACTAAAAAGGGTAACTTCTCTCTCGACCGATCTTGAAGTGGAAAGGGATAATCTGACAAAAGTAAATGTTTCCCTTCAAGAGTCCAATGAGCAACTCGAGAAGAATTATATGGATATGGTGAACAAAGCGAACTACTTCTTGAAGCTCAACGGCGAGGCTCGACAGGAAAAATGGAAATGACGGAGACCATACGCCAACTGAAGGATGACTTAAAGAGATTCTCTTCTGGAAGGAGTAAGTTGGACAGACTTCTTGGTCTTGGTCAAATGAATAAGTTCGGCCTCGGATACACTCAAACTGGAGACATTCCAAGTTCGAGTGGGACAGTATTTGTGCCTCAGTCGGTATCTCCTCCTCCGACACCGGAATTCACGACAACCAACGACAACAAGCCTACTTCATCCTTCTCGGGATCGTCAAGACCTAAGGTATGTTTTCGTTGTGGCATTTCAGGGCACATAAGGAGAAATTGCAAGACGGGAATCAAACGCACACCTCAAGCATCTCTTGCAATGACTACCAAAAGGGTGATTCCTCAAAAATCAAATGCAGTTCATTTGAAGGAAAAGACCCTTGGTAGTTCTCCGAGCAAGACGTCTTCATCAAGGAGCAGCACTCGTACGAACTGTTACGGAATTTGAGTTGGCGTATTTCGTGAATATATTAAGTCTTGAAGATTGAAGATGAAGAAACTTTGGATCATATACCTCAATCTCAAGAAAGAAGAATTCAAAAGGATCAGGTACGTTTAACTAAATAATTTTGATGATCCGAATACTTTTTATAGTGTAGAAACACTTGGAAGAGGTTTTGATTGCGTATTCATCAAAAACTGGACTGGGAACATGTTCAGGATCCGGATCGTGGCTTTCAATCCGGATCCCGAAAGGTGTTTGTTTCATACATTGCTGCAATCCGGATCACAGCTTGTGCAATCCGGATCCCGAATGGGGTGTTTTGTGAAAATGTATGAACGATCCGGATCGGGGATTATGATCCGGATCCCGAACAGGCTATTTTCTGGAAACCGCATTTTGTGCTTCTGCAATCCGGATCGTGGCTTTGCAATCCGGATCGCCGTCGGTAAAACTTTCCAGAAAAGTTTGTTTTTGATCCGAATATTCTTCCTAGGGTTTCTAACCTATATATAGCCCTTCTATTTCATCTCTAGGGCATCGGAAAATAGATCCGCATTTCGGCCATTTGAGAAAACCTAGCCGAAAAGAAAAAATCCACATATATAGAGAAGAACGGAAATCATTAGATCTATTCAATGGTTCTTCATCTATATTGATTAGTTTGATTCTAGGTTTTTCATACTCATATCTTGAGTTGAATCAAACTAATGAATACTTAGATGGTATTTCCGATCTACTCTTGATCTAAGTATTCGGCGGATCATCACCACCCAAACAAACAACGATTTATCCCAAAATCGGCGCGTGGACTCGCGTGGCCTTGTGGATTCAAGGTGCTACCGCTCTCGTGGATTCGGAGCGAGGTGCGTTCGTGGATTCGAAGCGTACCATTGGGTGAAGACCGTGGATTCGGTTGGACGTCGTGGACTCGACGTTGGACGCTGTGGATTCAGCGTTGGGCGCGGATCGTGGATTCGAGAAGCGTCGTGGAGCGAGCGGAGAAGATCGACTAGGGGCGTATGGTAAAAGGTTGAGTCGTCTGTGAGTACGTTATATCACCTTGTACGTGTGTTAACTCTAGTGGATTTCGCCGTGTTATCGGTCCCGTGGTTTTTTACTCCGGTTTGGAGTTTTTCCACGTAAAAATCTTGTGTGTTCTTTTATTTTTCCGCATTGGGTTTTATCGCACAATGATTTTTTGAGTGTTTATTGTTTACACCTATTCACCCCCCTCTAGGTGTTTTTTCCCCTATTTAGATCCTTATTAACCTAAACCCAACAAGTGGTATCAGAGCGGGAATAGGGTTGTAAACAATGGTTGAAGGTGGAAACATCAATCGACCTCCTTTCTTTGATGGAACAAATTATGCGTACTGGAAAGTACGGATGAAAGCTTTCTTAACTTCCATCGACGAAAGGGTGTGGCAATCAATTGAATTAGGATGGTCTAATCCAACTGAAATTTTAGATGATGTTCGCACCTTAAAACCTAGGTCGAAATGGACCAAGGAAGAGATAGACTTATCTTCTTACAATGGCAAAGGGATTAATGCTCTATTTAATGCTTTGTCACAAACTGAGTTCTCTCGCGTCTCGGCATGTGAGACAGCGAAGGAAATCTGGGATATTCTTCAAGTTACGCATGAGGGAACTAACTTAGTGAAGATTCAGAAACTGCAAATGCTCACGAGCAAGTTTGACTCTATCTCTATGGCAGAGAATGAATCTTTCACTGACTATTATACACGATTGCAAGACATCGTGAACTCATGTGCTAACTTGGGAGAGAAGATTCCAGAATTTAAAGTTGTAAGAAAAATTCTAAGAACTCTTCCTGAACGATTTCGCCCGAAGGTTGCAGCCATTGAAACAATTAAACACCCGGACGAAATGCGTGTAGAAGAATTAGTAGGTGCTTTACAAACTTATGAAATGACTTTTCCTACTAACTATTCTTCGGGAAAGGCATCCTCTTCTAAGTCTTCAGGTTATGCATTGAAAACAACTAAAGAAGAAGACGCGGATTCATCCTCCTCGGACGACGACGAGAACATTTCTATGGAGGACTTTGAGAAGCAGCTCGCTCTCTTGACAAGGAAGTTTCGCCGCAGCTTTCGAAGGGGAAATCCAAGCAAATCTTCATCCTTCGAAAAGTCCAAGAAAGGCAAGGGATTCTCAAGCCACAAGTCAAGAAAGCAAGAGAACTTCTCAAAGGATAAGAAAAGTTCTGAGGGACAAGTTCAGTGTTTCAAATGTCGAGGCTATGGCCACATTTCAACGGAGTGTCCCAACAAGAATCCGGCTAAGAAGAAGGCGATGCAAGTTGTTACTTGGGATGACAACTCCACGTCAAATGAGTCATCCTCAAGTGATGAAGAAGATAACGCGACAGCTTTCCACGCGTCCACCAAACCTTCATCCTTCATGTGCTTAATGGCAAGTACATCCGATTCACTGTCCAACTCCACTGTGGAAAAGATTGCAACGGACGATGAATCAGATGATTCGGAAGGTGAAGATTTTGCATTAGCCTACCATAAACTTTTGAGGGATTCAAAGAAACTGGCTAAGCAAAATAAGGGGTTGAAAGCGAGGTTGCAGGATCTTGAAGATGAAGTAAAAAGAGTAACCTCTATCTCAACCGATCTTGAAGTGGAAAGGGACAATCTGATTAAAACAAATGTTTCCCTTCAAGAGTCCAATGAGCAATTCGAGAAGAATTATATGGATATGGTGAACAAAGCAAATTACTTCTTGAAGCTCTACGGCGAGGCCCGACAGGAAAAATTGGAAATGACAGAGACCATACGCCAACTGAAGGATGACTTACAGAGATTCTCTTCTGGAAGGAGTAAGTTGGACAGACTCCTTGGTCTCGGTCAGAGAAACAAGTTCGGCCTCGGATACACTCAAACTGGAGACATTCCAAGTTCGAGTGGTACAGTATTTGTGCCTCAGTCGGTATCTCCTCCTCCGACACCGGTGTTCACGACAAGCAACGACAACGAACCTACTACATCTTCTTCGGAATCGACAAGAGTGAAGGTATGTTTTCGTTGTGGCATTGCAGGGCACATAAGAAGAAACTGCAAGATGGGAGCCAAACGCACACCTCAAGTACATCTTGCAATGACTACCAAAAGGGCTATTCCTCGGAAAACAACTCCAATCAAATTGACGGAAAAGAGCCGTGGTAGTACATCTCTCAAGACGACATCATCAAGGAGCAGCAATTCTTCAGGCAAGACGCTCTCACCTAGGAAATCAACTTCACGACCATTACCGACGCACTTCAAAAAGGTATGGGTGCGCAAAGGTGAGATCTTTCCCTGTCTTGCTACCAATGTTTCTTTGCATGCATATGATAGTTCGTCTTGGTACCTGGATAGCGGGTGTTCCCGTCACATGACCGGCGATAAAAACTGTTTTCAAACTTTTGAGAAAAACTCCGGAGGACTTGTTGTTTTCGGAGATGGTCGGTCTTCCAAAATTGTTGGAAAGGGAACGGTAGCTATTCCAGATGGCCCGGTTCTAGATAATGTATTATTTGTTCATGGCCTTAAGACTAACCTCATAAGCATAAGTCAACTGTGTGATAGTGGTTATTCAGTTAATTTTTCATCTGATAAATGCACTGTAACTGACATGAACCATGCTTTCTTTTTAAAGGGGGTTAGATCTGAAAACAACTGTTATGTAGTTCCTTCTAAGCTTTCTGAAAAATGTAACCTAGCATCTTTGAAAAATGAGACACTTTGGCATGAACGGCTAGGTCACATAAACTTTAAGGAACTTGTTAGAATTTCAAATAAAGATGTGGTCAAGGGGGTTCCAAAACTTTCTTTTGAACAAAACCTTGTGTGTGGCGGTTGCCAAAAGGGAAAACAGTCTAGGACTGCACACAAGAATTTGAACCACATAGGTACAAAACGGCCTTTGGAACTTTTGCATATGGACTTAATGGGGCCAACTCGTCAACCATCTTTGGGAGGTAAATGGTATATTTTCTTGTTGGTTGATGATTTTTCTAGATATACTTGGGTAGCTTTCTTAAAAGAAAAGGCTGATACCTTTGATTCTTTTCTCGAAATCTGCAATCGTATTATGATAGAAAAGAATGATAGGATTACTCGAGTAAGGAGTGATAGAGGTGGGGAATTCATAAATTCCAAATTCATTGATTTTTGCGTTTCTAATGGCATTAAACATGAATTCTCCGCACCTTACACACCTCAACAAAATGGTGTAGTCGAGCGCAAAAACAGGGTCGTACAGGAAATGGCACGTGTGATGCTTCACAGCCGGAACTTACCTTTCTACTTTTGGGCTGAAGCGGTAAACACTGCTGTTTATGTTATCAATCGCGTGTATTTGCGCCCGGGGACTTTGAATACACCATATGAACTTTGGTTCTGTAGAAAACCTAACATCAAATATTTTCGCATTTTTGGGAGTCGATGTTTTATTTTACGTGATCGTGAGAATCTTGGAAAATTTGACTCTCGAAGTGACGAAGGGATTTTCTTAGGTTATTCTACAAACAGCAGAGCATATCGAGTTTTTAACTTAGAATCTAAGACGATCGTAGAATCGATAAATGTTAAGGTAGATGAAGCTTTTCATTTTGAATCTGAAAAATCTACCCTCGATATCTCTCTTGATGATGATACACCTGCTAATGCATCTTCCTCTAACAATTCTTTCGATAATAATGTTGATGCATCTAACGGTTCTTCAAGCTTATCTGATGTGCAGGAATCATCTCGTGTACCTCCGCCTACTCCTCTACCTCAAACGCTACGCATCTCCAAGGATCACCCTGAATCGAACATAATTGGAGATCCACAAGAAGGAGTTAGAACACGGAGACAATTGGTTTGCGGATTTGCATGCTATGTATCTCAAATCGAACCAAGGAATATTGATGAAGCTCTCCAAGATGATTACTGGATTAAAGCAATGCAGGAAGAGCTCCATCAATTTGAGCGAAACAAAGTCTGGGAACTGACGAAGCCTCCGAAGCAACACAATGTGATAGGTACCAAATGGATCTTCAAGAACAAGAAAAACGAAGAAGGTACTATCATCAGGAACAAAGCAAGGTTAGTTGCTCAAGGCTATTCTCAAGTAGAAGGTATAGACTTTGATGAAACCTTCGCCCCTGTAGCTAGACTCGAGTCCATTCGTATACTGTTTGCGATCGCTTGTCATTTCAAAATCAGATTATTTCAAATGGACGTTAAGAGCGCCTTTTTAAATGGATTTTTAAATGAGGAAGTTTATGTAGCTCAACCGAAAGGTTTTGTGGATCATAAACTACCTAACCATGTTTTTCGATTGAAAAAGGCTCTTTACGGTCTGAAACAAGCACCGCGAGCATGGTACGAAAGGTTGACAAAGCACCTTTTGGAAAAGGGCTACACTCGAGGGGGAGCTGACAGGACTCTCTTTGTGAAGCATTATCAAAACAATTTCATAGTTGCTCAAATCTATGTTGATGACATTGTTTTTGGAGCAACGAGAGATAATGATGCTTCTAAATTCGCGGAGACCATGGAAAGCGAATTTGAGATGTCCATGATGGGCGAGTTGAATTATTTTCTTGGATTACAAGTTAAACAAAACGATGAAGGAATTCACTTGTGTCAATCCAAGTATGCACTGGAGTTAGTCAAGAAGTTTGATCTTGAAAACTCTAAGGATTTTCCGACTCCTATGGGAACTAGCCATAAGGGACTTGGAAGTGAATCACAAAGTGAGAATGTAGACGAGAAACTGTACCGCAGTATGATTGGGAGTCTACTATATCTCACGGCTAGTCGCCCGGATATATCCTTCAGTGTTGGGATTTGTGCGAGATATCAATCAGCACCGAAGGAGGTTCACCTGAAAGCGGTGAAGCGGATCATCCGGTATATCAAAGGTACAATCAATTTCGGAATTTGGTATCCTATGGGAACTACTTTGGATATTGTTGGATACTCAGATGCCGATTGGGCTGGATCGGTGGATGACCGGAAAAGCACGAGTGGTGCATGCTTCTATCTAGGCCACTGCCTTGTTGCATGGCACAGTAAGAAACAGAATTGCATAGCACTCTCGACTGCCGAAGCGGAGTACATTTCTGCTGGAAGTTGTTCAACCCAATTGATTTGGATGAAGAGCGTGTTGAGCGATTTCCGGATTTCAACATCTTCGGTAACCATTTTATGTGACAACACTAGTGCTATTAACATTTCTAAAAACCCTGTGTTGCACTCTAGAACAAAACATATTGAACTTAGATATCATTTTCTTAGAGAGCTAGTTGAATCAAACATTCTTCAACTGTCATATATTTCAACTGAGGATCAATTAGCCGACATTTAACAAAACCTTTGGATCAAAAACGTTTTATTCACTTGCGTAAAGCAATTGGCATGCTTTCCTTGAAATAAACTCTTTTGAAACCTTTGCTTAGATTAGGTTTTGTTTTTGTTTTTGTTTTGTTCTTTATCTATGTTCTGTACATAGCACACTAATTGAGCATAAATCATGATTGACTTTAATTGCATCCTTTTCGTGCATTTAGAAATTTATTATGTTTTTGATGTCATAATGTTTCAATGTTGCAATGATCACTTACGTTAATTAAACCATCTTCTAAGTGATCAAAGTCAATTTCTCTCTCAATGATCTCTTGGTATAGTCATTATCATATTTGATTGCTTAGTCGAGTATGAATTCGAGATCAATGGTTTGGTTGAATACCTTATATATTATATAATTGATAGCCAATTGAGGGGGAGTCAATGATATGTGAAATGCTCAAAAGATGTGGAAAGAGTTACATCCCAATGAGGAGTGTGAAAACTACCACCACATGGAGAAAATGAAAGAAAAAGATACTCCATGAATGAAAAGCAAATTTTTGTTTGAAAAATTGTTGATAAAACTCATATTGAAATACTTGACTCAGTCGTATTTCATGGTTGGTATAAGGTGGGATTTTTGATTTAAGATGCTCAAAGAGCCACTCCTTCAACAGATTGTCTAGATATATTATCTAACTTATCTGGGATTTCAAACGTCTATTGATCTTGGTATTTCATTTTCTTTACTAAAATTGATGATTTGATAAAGGCATTACACATAAGATCAAGATAGATGTTATTGAAGTTGTTCAACTTTAAGTGTTTTAACTTTCGTAAATTTTCGTTTCATTTTTGGATATTTTTGATAGATTTCTCATAATCTATTTCTTGTTGTGTGAAACGATGCCATTTGTTTAAAGTTGACATGGTAATGTGCTTACATACTTTTTCTGGATTTTAGTGTATTTTTCTAACTTTTTCTGAAGAAAAAGGTGTAGCCGATCCGGATCGGGTCAAGTGATCCGGATCCCGAACGCAGGATTTTTCCTGCGAGTGGCCAATCCGGATCACATTCTCGGCCGATCCGGATCGCGGCTAGGGTTTTATATAGAAACATCCAGATTTTTGATTTCTTTACCCTAATCTCTGGTTTTCAAGTCTCTAGAGCTTCTCTCTCTAGATCTCTTGCTGTTTGAAGCCTCAAAACTCGAAGTTCTTCGGATTCAAGTAAGTTTTATTGATCAAAACTCGGTTTTTACAGTTTTTATCAAACGTGAGTTGAAATCTTGGATCTTTTTCGTTTGTGATTGGTTTTTGATCAAATTTCTTTTGACATAAGAACTCTGGATCAATTAGTTTTACTTTTATGCTGTGATTTCATCTGGTTAACGAGTTTTTATGCTGTGATTCGGTTTTAGGGCATAAAAGAGGAATTTTTGTAAATCATGAAATTGATCTATTTTTGAAATTCTTTTTGGAAAACTAATTTGATTCTTGGCTTCTCTATATGATTATGATTGTCTAGGTACAATGTGTTCAAATTTTTCAAAATTGACAATTTTTCATATGTTCTTGAGTTGGTCTGCACAGGACACTTTTCGAAACTCTAAGCACTAGACTCAATGGCCTTCTCCTGGTTGATTCTGTTACTAGTCACAATGCTGCCAGGAAGTTCATCTGTTAAAAAGGAACCAGGCGTCTCAACTCGGGACGAACCGAAAGAAGCTAATGAGGACAGTTCAGACTACGACGAAGAAGAATGGGACGAATTCTTCAAGGACGTTCAGCGAAAAATTGATGAAGAGGACAGGAAATTCAACAAAGGAAAAAGACTTATGAAATCTGCCTCCACAACCAAACAATATACAAGAAGAAGGAATGTTCAAAGAAGTACGAGCCAGCAGAGTGGGCCTCTCACAAGAGCACGCTCACTTTCGGGAATTCTGCAAACTGAATCTCCATGGACTGCAGGACAAGATGCACCATCTGCATCTAGACAGCGTTCATCTCACTCAAAGACACAGACAACTGAGACAGAGATTTTGGAATCGATTCGTCAGGAACAACAAAGAATCTCTGCTACACATGAGAGAATATCGAGAGAGCTTCAGCAGATCTCTTCTGAACACAAGAAGATCAAGAAAAAGTACTCAAACCTTACGAATTTGCTTAAGGGGATTCTGAGCAAACTGAGCTGTACTAGTTCAGATTCTTCAGACTGAGCAGCATCTTCTACCTTAGCTCTTAGTTTTCAGGATTTTTTCTCTCTCTACTTTTCGATTAGTTCTCAGTTTGTGCATATTTTTAGAACTTTATGTCTTTATTTACTCTCCTTACATATTGTAGCTTTGGCTACGTTTTGGCTTGTTTTGTGACAAAAAGGGGGAGAGAGTTAGCGAAAACAATGAACAATGATGTGAATATCGATGATATCAAGGTAAGTATGGTAAGTATGAATCTCAACTCAACTTTGAACAATGATTGTGAATATCGATGATATCAAGGTAAGTATGAATCTCAACTCAACTTTGGTTTTTCTTTTGTGATTTGTGGCATGCTTCTATACTAACTATTTGACTAACTATTTGGGCATGTAATATGACTAACAAGTTGATGTTGGACTAACATACTTTGACATTTGGTTTTCAACTGCTTAGAAGATATGTTGGTTTTAATTATGGTTCTCTTACATATCTGATATTTTCAAATGTCATGATGAGAAAAACTCTATCTCTGTATCTGGTTTTGAATGTTTCAATTCTTGAGGTATCTAACGATTTCTTTTGTCAAGAATGTTTTCTGTGTGCAGAGATAACAGATGTCTAAGTCTAGAGTCTGTCTTAGGAGTTTATCTCATGTATTTAATTTCTGGAACTCTTTTGTAAATTTTTGTTGTATGGTGATAGCAACAAAAATATCCTTTTTGAATTTTCTTTGTGGATTTGTGTTTTGTCACGAAACCGCCAAAGGGGGAGATTGTTACGGAATTTGAGTTGGCGTATTTCGTGAATATATTAAGTCTTGAAGATTGAAGATGAAGAAACTTTGGATCATATACCTCAATCTCAAGAAAGAAGAATTCAAAAGGATCAGGTACGTTTAACTAAATAATTTTGATGATCCGAATACTTCTTATAGTGTAGAAACACTTGGAAGAGGTTTTGATTGCTTATTCATCAAAAACTGGACATGGGACATGTTCAGGATCCGGATCGTGGCTTTCAATCCGGATCCCGAAAGGTGTTTGTTTCATACATTGCTGCAATCCGGATCACAGCTTGTGCAATCCGGATCCCGAATGGGGTGTTTTGTGAAAATGTATGAACGATCCGGATCGGGGATTATGATCCGGATCCCGAACAGGCTATTTTCTGGAAACCGCATTTTGTGCTTCTGCAATCCGGATCGTGGCTTTGCAATCCGGATCGCCGTCGGTAAAACTTTCCAGAAAAGTTTGTTTTTGATCCGAATATTCTTCCTAGGGTTTCTAACCTATAAATAGCCCTTCTATTTCATCTCTAGGGCATCGGAAAATAGATCCGCATTTCGGCCATTTGAGAAAACCTAGCCGAAAAGAAAAAATCCACATATATAGAGAAGAACGGAAATCATTAGATCTATTCAATGGTTCTTCATCTATATTGATTAGTTTGATTCTAGGTTTTTCATACTCATATCTTGAGTTGAATCAAACTAATGAATACTTAGATGGTATTTCCGATCTACTCTTGATCTAAGTATTCGGCGGATCATCACCACCCAAACAAACAACGATTTATCCCAAAATCGGCGCGTGGACTCGCGTGGCCTTGTGGATTCAAGGTGCTACCGCTCTCGTGGATTCGGAGCGAGGTGCGTTCGTGGATTCGAAGCGTACCATTGGGTGAAGACCGTGGATTCGGTTGGACGTCGTGGACTCGACGTTGGACGCTGTGGATTCAGCGTTGGGCGCGGATCGTGGATTCGAGAAGCGTCGTGGAGCGAGCGGAGAAGATCGACTAGGGGCGTATGGTAAAAGGTTGAGTCGTCTGTGAGTACGTTATATCACCTTGTACGTGTGTTAACTCTAGTGGATTTCGCCGTGTTATCGGTCCCGTGGTTTTTTACTCCGGTTTGGAGTTTTTCCACGTAAAAATCTTGTGTGTTCTTTTATTTTTCCGCATTGGGTTTTATCGCACAATGATTTTTTGAGTGTTTATTGTTTACACCTATTCACCCCCCTCTAGGTGTTTTTTCCCCTATTTAGATCCTTATTAACCTAAACCCAACACGAACAAGACGCTTTCACCTAGGCAAACTACTTCACGATCTTTACCGACGCATTCCAAAAGGGTTTGGGTGCGCAAAGGTGAAATTTTCCCTTGTTTCGTTACAAATATCTCCTTGCATGCATATGATAGTTCGTCTTGGTATCTGGATAGCGGGTGTTCCCGTCATATGACCGGTGATAAAAACTGTTTTCAAACATTTGAGAAAAACTCCGGAGGACTTGTTGTTTTCGGAGATGGTCGGTCTTCCAAAATTGTTGGAAAGGGAACGGTAGCTATTCCAGATGGCCCGGTTCTAAATAATGTGTTATTTGTTCATGGCCTTAAGACTAACCTCATAAGCATAAGTCAACTTTGTGATAATGGTTATTCAGTTAATTTTTCATCTGATAAATGCACTGTAACTGACATGAACCATGCTTTCTTTTTAAAGGGGGTTAGATCAGAAAACAACTGTTATGTAGTTCCTCATAAGATTTCTGAAAAATGTAACCTAGCATCTTTGAAAAATGAAACACTTTGGCATGAAAGGCTAGGTCACATAAACTTTAAGGAACTTGTTAGAATTTCGAACAAAGATGTGGTCAAGGGGGTTCCTAAACTTTCTTTTGAACAAAACCTTGTGTGTGGCGGTTGCCAAAAGGGAAAACAGTCTAGGACTGCACACAAGAACTTGAACCACATAGGTACAAAACGGCCTTTGGAACTTTTGCATATGGACTTAATGGGGCCAACTCGTCAACCATCCTGGGAGGTAAATGGTATATTTTCTTATTGGTTGATGATTTTTCTAGATATACTTGGGTAGCATTTTTAAAAGAAAAAGCTGATACCTTTGATTCTTTTCTCGAAATTTGCAATCGTATTATGATTGAAAAGAATGAAAGGATTACTCGAGTTAGGAGTGATAGAGGTGGGGAATTCATAAATTCCAAATTCATTGATTTTTGCACTTCTAACGGCATTAAACATGAATTCTCTGCACCTTACACACCTCAACAAAATGGTGTAGTCGAGCGCAAAAACAGGGTCGTACAGGAGATGGCACGTGTTATGCTTCATAGCCGGAACTTACCTTTATATTTTTGGGCTGAAGCGGTGAACACTGCTGTCTATGTTATCAATCGAGTGTATTTGCGCCCGGGGACTTTGAATACACCATATGAACTATGGTTTTGTAGAAAACCTAACATCAAATATTTTCGTATCTTTGGGAGTCGGTGTTTTATTTTACGTGATCGTGAGAATCTTGGAAAATTTGACTCTCGAAGTGACGAAGGGATTTTCTTAGGTTATTCTACAAACAGTAGAGCATATCGAGTTTTTAACTTAGAATCTAAGACGATCGTAGAATCGATAAATGTTAAGGTAGATGAAGCTTTTCACTTTGAATCTGAAAAATCTACCCTCGATATCTCTCTTGATGATGATACACCTGCTAATGCATCTTCTTCTAACAATTCTTTCGATAATAATGATGCATCTAACGGTTCTTCAAGTTCATCTGATGTGCAGGAATCATCTCGTGTACCTCCGTCTACTCCTCTACCTCAAACGTTACGCATCTCCAAGGATCACCCTGAATCGAACATCATTGGAGATCCACAAGAAGGAGTTAGAACACGGAGACAATTGGTTTGCGGATTTGCATGCTATGTATCTCAAATCGAACCAAAGAATGTTGATGAAGCTCTCCAAGATGATTACTGGATTAAAGCAATGCAGGAAGAGCTCCATCAATTCGAGCGAAACAAAGTCTGGGAATTAACGAAGCCTCCGAAGCAACACAATGTGATAGGTACCAAATGGATCTTCAAGAACAAGAAAAATGAAGAAGGTACTATCATCAGGAACAAAGCAAGGTTAGTTGCTCAAGGCTACTCTCAAGTAGAAGGTATAGACTTTGATGAAACTTTCGCCCCTGTAGCTAGACTCGAGTCCATTCGTATATTGTTTGCGATTGCTTGTCATTTTAAAATCAAATTATTTCAAATGGACGTTAAGAGCGCCTTTTTAAATGGGTTTTTAAATGAGGAAGTTTATGTGGCTCAACCGAAAGGTTTTGTGGATCATAAACTACCTAACCATGTTTTTCGTCTGAAAAAGGCTCTTTACGGTCTGAAACAAGCACCGCGAGCATGGTACGAAAGGTTGACAAAGCACCTTTTGGAAAAGGGCTACACTCGAGGGGGAGCTGACAGGACTCTCTTTGTGAAGCATTATCAAAACAATTTCATAGTTGCACAAATCTATGTCGATGACATTGTATTTGGAGCAACAAGAGATAATGATGCTTCTAAATTCGCGGAGACCATGGAAAGCGAATTTGAGATGTCCATGATGGGCGAATTGACTTATTTTCTTGGATTACAAGTTAAACAAAACGATGAAGGTATTCACTTGTGTCAATCCAAGTATGCACTGGAGTTGGTCAAAAAGTTTGATCTTGAAAATTCTAAGGATTTTCCGACTCCAATGGGAACTAGCCATAAGGGACTTGGAAGTGAATCACATAGTGAGAATGTAGACGAGAAACTGTATCGCAGTATGATTGGAAGTCTACTATATCTCACGGCTAGTCGCCCGGATATATCCTTCAGTGTTGGGATTTGTGCGAGATATCAATCAGCACCGAAGGAGGTTCACCTGAAAGCGGTGAAACGGATCATCCGATATATCAAAGGTACAATCAATTTCGGAATTTGGTATCCTATGGGAACAAGTTTGGATATTGTTGGATACTCAGATGCCGATTGGGCTGGATCAGTGGATGACCGGAAAAGCACGAGTGGTGCATGCTTCTATCTTGGCCATTGCCTTGTTGCATGGCACAGTAAAAAGCAGAATTGCATAGCACTCTCGACTGCCGAAGCGGAGTACATTTCTGCAGGAAGTTGTTCAACCCAATTGATTTGGATGAAAAGCGTGTTGAGCGATTTCCGGATTTCAACAACTTCGGTAACCATTTTATGTGACAACACTAGTGCTATTAACATTTCAAAAAACCCTGTGTTGCACTCTAGAACAAAACATATTGAACTTAGATATCATTTTCTTAGAGAGCTAGTTGAATCAAACATTCTTCAACTGTCATATATTTCAACTGAGGATCAATTAGCTGATATCTTAACAAAACCTTTGGATCAAAAACGTTTTATTCACTTGCGTAAAGCAATTGGCATGCTTTCCTTGAAATAAACTCTTTTGAAACCTTTGCTTAGGTTAGGTTTTGTTTTTGTTTTGTTCTTTATCTATATTTTGTACATAGGACATTAATTGAGCATAAATCATAATTGACTTTAATTGCATCCTTTTATGCATTTAGAAATTTATTATGCTTTTGATGTCATAATATTTCAATGTTGCAATGATCATTTACGTTAATTAAACCATCTTTTAAGTGATCAAAGTCAATTTCTCTCTCAATGATCTCTTGGTATAGTCATTATCATATTTGATTGCTTAGTCGAGTATGAATTCGAGATCAATGGTTTGGTTGAATACCTTATATATTAAATAATTGATAGCCAATTGAGGGGGAGTCAATGAAATGTAAAATGCTCAAAAGATGTGGAAAGAGTTACATCCCAATGAGGAGTGTGAAAACTACCACCACATGGAGAAAATGAAAGAAAGAAAAAGATACTCCATGAATGAAAAGCAAATTTTTGTTTTAAAAATGTTGATGAAATTCATATTGAAATACTTGACTCAGTCGTATTTCATGGTTGGTATAAGGTGGGTTTTTTAAAAAAGATGCTCAAAGAGCCACTCCTTCAACAGATTGTCTAGATATATTATCTAACTTATCTGGGATTTCAAACATCTATTGATCTTGGTATTTCATTTTCTTTACCAAAATTGATGATTTGATAAAGGCATTACACATAAGATCAGGATAGATGTAATTGAAATTGTTCAACTTTAAGTGTTTTAACTTTCGTAAATTTTCGTTTCATTTTTGGATATTTTTGATAGATTTTGTATAATCTATTTCTTGTTGTATGAAACGATGTCTTTTGTTTAAAGTTGACATGGTAAAGTGCTAACATACTTTTTCTGGATTTTATGGAATTTTTCTGAATTTTTCTGAAGAAAAAGTTGAAGCCGATCCGGATCGGGGTAAGTGATCCGGATCCCGAACGCAGGATTCTTCCTGCGGGTAGCCAATCCGGATTGTAATCACGATACGATCCGGATCGCGGCTAGGGTTTTTATAAGAACAAAGAGGATTTGATTTCTTTTGTTGGGTTATAACTATATGGATCTAAATAGGGGAAAAAAACACCTAGAGGGGGGTGAATAGGTGTAAACAATAAACACTCAAAAATCTTTGCGCTATAAAACCCAATGCGGAAAATGTAAATGAACACGCAAGATTTTTACGTGGAAAAACTCCAAACTGGAGTAAAAAACCACGGGACCGATAACACGGCGAAATCCACTAGAATTAACACACGTACAAGGTGATATAACGTACTCACAGACGACTCAACCTTTTTCATACGCTCCTAGTAGATCTTCCCGCTCGCTCCACGACGCTTCTCGAATCCACGATCTGCGCCCAACGCTGAATCCACAGCGTCCAACGTCGAGTCCACGACGTCCAACCGAATCCACGGTCTTCACCCAGTAGCACGCTTCGAATCCACGAACGTACCTCGCTCCGAATCCACGAGAGCGGTTGCACCTTGAATCCACAAGGCCACGCGAGTCCACGCGCCGATTTGGGGTAAATCGTTGTTTTTGGGTGGTGATGATCCGCCGAATACTTAGATCAAAGATAGATCGGAAATACCATCTAAGTATTCATTGATTTGATTCTACTCAAAATGTGAGTATGGAAAACCTAGAATCAAATCAATCAATATAGATGAAGAAACATAGAATAAATCTATTGATTTCCTTTCTTCTCTATATGTGGATTTTTCTTTTCGGCTATTTTTCTGTGATGGCCGATTAAAACCATATGCCCTAGAAATGAATACAGGGCCTATTTATAGGTTAGAAACCATTGGAAGAAGATAAGGATCAAAAACTGCCTTTTCTGGAATTTTACCGACGGCGATCCGGATTGGAATTGGCGATCCGGATTGCGAAGCAAGAAAGACGATTCCAGAAAAACAAGGGTTCGGGATCCGGATCGTAAGTCCGATCCGGATCGTTCATACAGTTTTACCAGAACATCAATGTTCGGGATCCGGATTGCAAATCCTGATCCGGATCGAGGAAGCAACAGGTAAAACCAGTGTTCGGGATCCGGATCAGAGGATGCTGCGATCCGGATTGAACCAGTGTATGAACCAACACCCTTCGGGATCCGGATTGCGAGCACGATCCGGATCCTGAACATGTCCCATGTCCAGTTTTTGATGTTTATGCAATAAAACCTCTTCCAGGTGTTTCTACACTATAAGAAGTATTCGGATCACCAAAATCTTTAGTTAAACGTACCTGATCCTTTTGAATTCTTCTTTCTTGAGATTGAGGTATATGATCCAAAGTTTCTTCATCTTCAATCTTCAAGACTTAATACATTCACGAAATACGCCAACTCAAATTCCGTAACAATCTCCCCCTTTGGCGGTTTCGTGACAAAACACAAATCCACAAAAGAAAATTCAAAAAGATATTTTTGTTGCTATCACCATACAACAAAAATTTACAATGGAGATCCAAAAATTAAAACATGAGATAAACTCCTAAAACAGACTCTAGACTTAGACATCTGTATCTCTCTGCACAAAGAAATCATTCTTGACAAAAGAAATCGTTAGATACCTCAAGAATTGAAACATACAAAACCAAGTACAGAGATAGAGTTTATTCTCATCATGACATTTGAAAATTCAGATATGTGAAAGAATCATAGTTAAAAACCAACATATCTTCTAAGCAATCAAAAACCAAATGTCACAAAGTGTTAGTCCAACATCAACTTGTTAGTCATATTACATGCCCAAATAGTTAGTCGAATAGTTAGTAGGAGCATGCATCAAATCACAAGATAAATGCAAAGTTGAAGTTGGAGAGTCATACTTACCTTAATGATCACCAATTCACATCATTCATCATTGTATCATTGTTCAAAGTTCTCTCTAACTCTCTCCCCCTTTTTGTCACAAAGCAAAGCCAAAACGTAGCAAGAGCTACAATATGTAAGGAGAGCAAAAAAAATCTAGTAATATGCACAAACTGAGAACTAAACTAAAGGTTAGAACACAAACTAAGTCCTGAAAACTAAGAGCCGAAGAACTGTTAACTGTAAGAGAGTGAGATCATAGAAAAAGTGAACAAAAAGTGCTGCTCAGTCTGAAGAATCTGAACTTGTACAACTCAGCTTGCTCAAAATCCCTTTAAGCAATTTCGAAATATTTGAGTACTTTTTCTTGATCTTCTTGTGTTCAGAGGAAATCTGCTGAAGTTCCTTCGACATTCTTTCTTGTGCAGCAGAGAGTTTTGCTGTTCCTGACGAAGCATTCCAATTCATCTGTGTCTGTGGTCCCTCCCTTCGAGTGTGATGGGTGCTGTGTAGATGCAGATGGTGCATTCATTCCCGTAACCCATGGAGATTCAGTTTGTAGAATTCCAGAAAGTGAGCGTGCTCTGGTGAGGGGCCCACTATGATAACTTTCACTTCTTTGGACATTCTTTCGTCTTGTATATTGCCTAGTTGTTGATGCAGATTTCATAAGCCTTTTGCCTTTGACAGATTTCCTGTTTTCCTCATCAATTTTCCGTTGAACATCTTTGAAGAATTCATCCCATTCTTCCGTATCGTACTCTGAGCTGTCCTCCTTGCCTTCGGTTGTCTTGTCTCGAGTTGAGACATCCGGTTCCTCTTTAACAGATGTACTCGTGTGCACCATCGTAACCAGTAGCAAGATTAACCAGGAGAATGCCATTGGTGTGAGTGCTTTGAGTTTCAAGAAGTGTCCTGTGAAACCAACTCAAGAACATATGAAAAATCGTCAATTTTGAAAAATTTGAAAAATTGTACCTAGACAATCATAATCATGTAGAGAAGCCAAGAATCAAATTAGTTTTCCAAAAAGAATTTTAAAAATAGATCAATTCCATGATTTTCAAAAATTCCTCTTTTATGCCCTAAAACCGAATTTTTAGAAATCGAAGCCTAAAAACTCGTTAATCAGGAAAAACCCAGCATAAAAGCAAAACTAATTGACCCAGAGTTCTTATTTCAAAAGAAATTTGATCAAAAACCATTCACAAACGAAAAAGATCCAAGATTTCAACTCACGTTTGATGAAAAACTGTAAAAACCGAGTTTTGATCAATAAAACTTACTTGAATCCGAAGAACTTTGAGTTTGGAAGCTCCAAAATGCAAGAAATCTAGAGAGAAACTCTAGAGATTTTAGAACAAAAGATTAGGGTAAAAGAAATCAAATCCTCTTTGTTCTTATAAAAACCCTAGCCGTGATCCGGATCGGATCGTGAATGTGATCCGGATCGGCTACCCGCAGGAAGAATCCTGCGTTCGGGATCCGGATCACTTACCCCGATCCGGATCGGCTTCAACTTTTTCTTCAGAAAAATTCAGAAAAATTCCATAAAATCCAGAAAAAGTATGTAAGCACTTTACCATGTCAACTTTAAACAAAAGACATCGTTTCATACAACAAGAAATAGATTATACAAAATCTATCAAAAATATCCAAAAATGAAACGAAAATTTACGAAAGTTAAAACACTTAAAGTTGAACAACTTCAATTACATCTATCCTGATCTTATGTGTAATGCCTTTATCAAATCATCAATTTTGGTAAAGAAAATGAAATACCAAGATCAATAGATGTTTGAAATCCCAGATAAGTTAGATAATATATCTAGACAATCTGTTGAAGGAGTGGCTCTTTGAGCATCTTTTTTAAAAAACCCACCTTATACCAACCATGAAATACGACTGAGTCAAGTATTTCAATATGAATTTCATCAACATTTTTAAAACAAGAATTTGCTTTTCATTCATGGAGTATCTTTTTCTTTCTTTCATTTTCTCCATGTGGTGGTAGTTTTCACACTCCTCATTGGGATGTAACTCTTTCCACATCTTTTGAGCATTTTACATTTCTTTGACTCCCCCTCAATTGGCTATCAATTATTTAATATATAAAGTATTCAACCAAACCATTGATCTCGAATTCATACTCGACTAAGCAATCAAATATGATAATGACTATACCAAGAGATCATTGAGAGAGAAATTGACTTTGATCACTTAAAAGATGGTTTAATTAACGTAAATGATCATTGCAACATTGAAATATTATGACATCAAAAGCATAATAAATTTCTAAATGCATAAAAGGATGCAATTAAAGTCAATTATGATTTATGCTCAATTAATGTCCTATGTACAAAACATAGATAAAGAACAAAACAAAAACAAAAACAAAACCTAACCTAAGCAAAGGTTTCAAAAGAGTTTATTTCAAGGAAAGCATGCCAATTGCTTTACGCAAGTGAATAAAACGTTTTTGATCCAAAGGTTTTGTTAAGATATCAGCTAATTGATCCTCAGTTGAAATATATGACAGTTGAAGAATGTTTGATTCAACTAGCTCTCTAAGAAAATGATATCTAAGTTCAATATGTTTTGTTCTAGAGTGCAACACAGGGTTTTTTGAAATGTTAATAGCACTAGTGTTGTCACATAAAATGGTTACCGAAGATGTTGAAATCCGGAAATCGCTCAACACGCTTTTCATCCATATCAATTGGGTTGAACAACTTCCTGCAGAAATGTACTCCGCTTCGGCAGTCGAGAGTGCTATGCAATTCTGCTTTTTACTGTGCCATGCAACAAGGCAATGGCCAAGATAGAAGCATGCACCACTCGTGCTTTTCCGGTCATCCACTGATCCAGCCCAATCGGCATCTGAGTATCCAACAATATCCAAAGTCGTTCCCATAGGATACCAAATTCCGAAATTGATTGTACCTTTGATATATCGGATGATCCGTTTCACCGCTTTCAGGTGAACCTCCTTCGGTGCTGATTGATATCTCGCACAAATCCCAACACTGAAGGATATATCCGGGCGACTAGCCGTGAGATATAGTAGACTTCCAATCATACTGCGATACAGTTTCTCGTCTACATTCTCACTATGTGATTCACTTCCAAGTCCCTTATGGCTAGTTCCCATTGGAGTCGGAAAATCCTTAGAATTTTCAAGATCAAACTTTTTGACCAACTCCAGTGCATACTTGGATTGACACAAGTGAATACCTTCATCGTTTTGTTTAACTTGTAATCCAAGAAAATAAGTCAATTCGCCCATCATGGACATCTCAAATTCGCTTTCCATGGTCTCCGCGAATTTAGAAGCATCATTATCTCTTGTTGCTCCAAATACAATGTCATCGACATAGATTTGTGCAACTATGAAATTGTTTTGATAATGCTTCACAAAGAGAGTCCTGTCAGCTCCCCCTCGAGTGTAGCCCTTTTCCAAAAGGTGCTTTGTCAACCTTTCGTACCATGCTCGCGGTGCTTGTTTCAGACCGTAAAGAGCCTTTTTCAGACGAAAAACATGGTTAGGTAGTTTATGATCCACAAAACCTTTCGGTTGAGCCACATAAACTTCCTCATTTAAAAACCCATTTAAAAAGGCGCTCTTAACGTCCATTTGAAATAATTTGATTTTAAAATGACAAGCAATCGCAAACAATATACGAATGGACTCGAGTCTAGCTACAGGGGCGAAAGTTTCATCAAAGTCTATACCTTCTACTTGAGAGTAGCCTTGAGCAACTAACCTTGCTTTGTTCCTGATGATAGTACCTTCTTCATTTTTCTTGTTCTTGAAGATCCATTTGGTACCTATCACATTGTGTTGCTTCGGAGGCTTCGTTAATTCCCAGACTTTGTTTCGCTCGAATTGATGGAGCTCTTCCTGCATTGCTTTAATCCAGTAATCATCTTGGAGAGCTTCATCAACATTCTTTGGTTCGATTTGAGATACATAGCATGCAAATCCGCAAACCAATTGTCTCCGTGTTCTAACTCCTTCTTGTGGATCTCCAATGATGTTCGATTCAGGGTGATCCTTGGAGATGCGTAACGTTTGAGGTAGAGGAGTAGACGGAGGTACACGAGATGATTCCTGCACATCAGATGAACTTGAAGAACCGTTAGATGCATCATTATTATCGAAAGAATTGTTAGAAGAAGATGCATTAGCAGGTGTATCATCATCAAGAGAGATATCGAGGGTAGATTTTTCAGATTCAAAGTGAAAAGCTTCATCTACCTTAACATTTATCGATTCTACGATCGTCTTAGATTCTAAGTTAAAAACTCGATATGCTCTGCTGTTTGTAGAATAACCTAAGAAAATCCCTTCGTCACTTCGAGAGTCAAATTTTCCAAGATTCTCACGATCACGTAAAATAAAACACCGACTCCCAAAGATACGAAAATATTTGATGTTAGGTTTTCTACAAAACCAAAGTTCATATGGTGTATTCAAAGTCCCCGGGCGCAAATACACGCGATTGATAACATAGACAGCAGTGTTCACCGCTTCAGCCCAAAAATATAAAGGTAAGTTCCGGCTATGAAGCATAACACGTGCCATTTCCTGTACGACCCTGTTTTTGCGCTCGACTACACCATTTTGTTGAGGTGTGTAAGGTGCAGAGAATTCATGTTTAATGCCGTTAGAAGAGCAAAAATCAATGAATTTGGAATTTATGAATTCCCCACCTCTATCACTCCTAACTCGAGTAATCCTTTCATTCTTTTCAATCATAATACGATTGCAAATTTCGAGAAAAGAATCAAAGGTATCAGCTTTTTCTTTTAAAAATGCTACCCAAGTATATCTAGAAAAATCATCAACCAATAAGAAAATGTACCATTTACCTCCCAGAGATGGTTGACGAGTTGGCCCCCAATAAATAAAGAAAAATAGTCTACATATACTACACAATATTTAATCGTAGAAAGATTAAAGACAAGGAAAGATTTCACCTTTGCATACCCAAACCTTTTGAGTTTTGGAGTATGTTGACAATGGTTGAGAAATTTTCCTTGATGAAGACGTCTTGTATGATTGATCTTTTTCTTTTGTCGTCGTCTTGTTTGAAGTACTACCAAGGTTCTTTTCCATCAAATGTTTTGCATTTGATTTGCGAGGAATCACCTTTGAGGTAGTCATTGCAAGAGGTGCTTGAGGTGTGCGTTTGGCTCCCGTCTTGCAATATCTCCTTATGTGCCCTGAAATGCCACAACGAAAACATACCTTAGATCTTGACGATCCCGAGGAGGATGAAGTAGGTTTGTTGTCGTTGCTTGTCGTGAATTCCGGTGTCGGAGGAGGAGATACCGACTGAGGCACAAATACTGTCCCACTCGAACTTGGAATGTCTCCAGTTTGAGTGTATCCGAGGCCGAACTTATTCTTTGACCAAGACCAAGAAGTCTGTCCAACTTACTCCTTCCAGAAGAAAATCTCTTTAAGTCATCCTTCAGTTGGCGTATGGTCTCCGTCATTTCCAATTTTTCTTGTCGAGCCTCGCCGTTGAGCTTCAAGAAGTAATTCGCTTTGTTCACCATATCCATATAATTCTTCTCGAGTTGCTCATTGGACTCTTGAAGGGAAACATTTGTTTTAATCAGATTATCCCTTTCCACTTCAAGATCGGTTGAGAGAGAGGTTACCCTTTTTACTTCTTCTTCGAGATCCTGCAATCTCCTCTCAACCCCTTGTTTTGCTTAGCCAGTTTCTTTGAATCCCTCAAAAGTCTGTGGTAGGCTAGAGCAAAATCTTCACCTTCCGAATCATCAGATTCATCGTCCGTTGCAATCTTTTCAACAGTGGAGTTGGACAATGACTCGGATGTACTTGCCATTAAGCACATGAAGGGTGAAGAGGTGGACGCGTGGAATGCTGTCGCGTTGTCTTCTTCATCACTTGACGATGACTCATTTGACGTTGAGTTGTCATCCCAAGTAACGACTTGCATCGCCTTCTTCTTTGCCGGATTCTTGTTGGGACACTCCGTTGAAATGTGGCCGTAGCCTCGACATTTGAAGCACTGAACTTGTCCCTCTGAACTTTTCTTATCCTTTGAGAAGTTCTCTTGCTTTCTTGACTTGTAACTTGAAGGACCCTTGCCTTTCTTCGACTTTCCGAAGGATGGAGTTTTGCTTGGATTACCCCTTCGAAAGTTGCGGCGAAACTTCCTTGTCAAGAGAGCGAGCTGCTTCTCAAAGTCCTCCATAGAAAGGTTCTCGTCGTCGTCCGAGGAGGATGAATCCGCGTCTTCTTCTTTAGTTGATTTCAATGCGTAACCTGAAGACTTAGAAGAGGATGCTTTTCCAGAAGAATAGTTAGTAGGAAATGTCATTTCATAAGTTTGTAAAGCACCTACTAATTCTTCTACACGCATTTCGTCCGGGTGTTTAATTGTTTCAATGGCTGCGACCTTCGGGCGAAATCGTTCAGGAAGAGTTCTTAGAATTTTTCTTACAACTTTAAATTCTGGAATCTTCTCTCCCAAGTTAGCACATGAGTTTACGATGTCTTGCAATCGTGTGTAATAGTCAGTGAAAGATTCATTCTCTGCCATAGAGATAGAGTCAAACTTGCTCGTAAGCATTTGCAGTTTCTGAATCTTCACTAGGTTAGTTCCCTCATGCGTAACTTGAAGAACATCCCAGATTTCTTTCGCAGTCTCACATGCCGAGACGCGAGAGAACTCAGTTTGTGACAAAGCATTAAATAGAGCATTAATTCCCTTGCCATTGTAAGAAGATAATCTATCTCTTCCTTGGTCCATTTCGACCTAGGTTTTAAGGTGCGAACATCATCTAAAATTTCAGTTGGATTAGACCATCCTAATTCAATTGATTGCCACACCCTTTCGTCGATGGAAATTAAAAAGGCTTTCATCCGCACTTTCCAGTACGCATAATTTGTTCCATCAAAGAAAGGGGGTCGATTGATGTTTCCACCTTCAACCATTGTTTACAACCCTATTCCCGCTCTGATACCACTTGTTGGGTTATAACTATATGGATCTAAATAGGGGAAAAAACACCTAGAGGGGGGTGAATAGGTGTAAACAATAAACACTCAAAAAATCATTGCGCAATAAAACCCAATGCGGAAAAATAAATGAACACGCAAGATTTTTACGTGGAAAAACTCCAAACCGGAGTAAAAAACCACGGGACCGATAACACGGCGAAATCCACTAGAATTAACACACGTACAAGGTGATATAACGTACTCACAGACGACTCAACCTTTTTCATACGCTCCTAGTAGATCTTCCCGCTCGCTCCACGACGCTTCTCGAATCCACGATCTGCGCCCAACGCTGAATCCACAGCGTCCAACGTCGAGTCCACGACGTCCAACCGAATCCACGGTCTTCACCCAGTAGCACGCTTCGAATCCACGAACGTACCTCGCTCCGAATCCACGAGAGCGGTTGCACCTTGAATCCACAAGGCCACGCGAGTCCACGCGCCGATTTGGGTAAATCGTTGTTTTTGGGTGGTGATGATCCGCCGAATACTTAGATCAAAGATAGATCGGAAATACCATCTAAGTATTCATTGATTTGATTCTACTCAAAATGTGAGTATGGAAAACCTAGAATCAAATCAATCAATATAGATGAAGAAACATAGAATAAATCTATTGATTTCCTTTCTTCTCTATATATGTGGATTTTTCTTTTCGGCTAATTTTTCTATGATGGCCGATTACCATAAACCCTAGAAATGAATACAGGGCCTATTTATAGGTTAGAAACCATTGGAAGAAGATAAGGATCAAAAACTGCCTTTTCTGGAATTTTACCGACGGCGATCCGGATCGGAATTGCTGCGATCCGGATCGTCGAAGCTTGAAAGACGATCCCAGAAAAACAAGGGTTCGGGATCCGGATCGCAAAGTCCGATCCGGATCGTTCATACAGTTTTACCAGAACATCAATGTTCGGGATCCGGATTGCAAGTCCTGATCCGGATCGAGGAAGCACACAGGTAAAACCAGTGTTCGGGATCCGGATCAGAGGAGGCTGCTCCGGTGACCCTGACCCCCGTGTAGCTTCTCCCGTGAACCATGGTGTAGAACACCTAGTGTTGGTGTATCTGGCCCATAGTGCATCAAAGGGATGCCACTGATGGACCCTGTGTGATATCCACAGCTGGATTGGCCTTCGGCTGCATTTGCCGAATTTTCAAAATTGATTTGGGTCAAACAGAGGTTGGATTTGGATTCAGCGCGGAAAAACGCTTGAAAACGGCTATTTGCTTGTTTGATTCTGAGTCCGGATGCCCAAAAACGGACTCCCGGAAGTTTTTGCTGAATTTCGGTGCATGGGAGGGGCCGTGGACCGCCGGCTGCCACGTGGCGGCTTGTTATTGGGCCGGTCCGCAGCGCTCGGTCCACAGAGGGGTGCGGCTGGGTGCACGGACCCGGCGCATGACACGTGGCGCCGCCTGATTGGCGGGCCCGTGAGGCGCGGTCTACGGAGTTTGCGCGGCGGTGCATGGACCGGGGCGGGGGGACACGTGGCGCCCCTCGGTTGGTCGGTGCACGCGGCGCGGTCCACGGAACCTTAGTTGGGTGCGTGGACCGGGTGCAGGGTACACGTGTCAACGTGTGGTTGGTCGGCTCACCGGGTGCGGCGCACGGGGGCGCGGGCGTGGCAGGCGCCGCCTGCCCGCACGTGCGACAGCGACAGTGGCAGGGACGCGTGTCGCCCTGCCACTGGCGGGCGCCACCTACCGGTTTGACCGGGGAGGTGCCACGTGTCGGCGGCTCATGCGCCCCGCACAGCTGTTCGCTGTGCGGGACGCGTGTCGGGCGCCGGGGCGTGCGACGTGGCCGCAGCGGAGCGGCTTGGGCCGCTGTCGCCTGTTGGTCGGGCTACGTGGCGGCCCCAGGCCGTTTCGGGCGCGCACAGTGTTGGGCCGGCCCAACACTGTAGCCGCCCGAAAACCGCCCTGCGCCCGAAAGTGGGGACACCCGTGGTATTTCTCAATTGTTTTTCTACAGCCTATATAAGGCCCGAATCTTCTTCCTCTTCACTTTTTCGGCATTTCCGAGCTCCAAACCGCCGGGAACCCTTTACCAAAGTTGTTCCCCTCACATTTTCGCATCCATCTGCAGAGTTTGGAGATTTTTGGGGGCACGCTTTTCGAGACACCTATTTTCTTGGCGCGGCGCGACGCTCCTTCTTCGGTGTTCCTTCCGTCGCTCTTCGGTGTACGAGCTCTCCCGACCTACTCCGACCATCTTTTTGAGCGATTTCTTCGCCGCTGGATTCGTAACAGGTGAGGCTACGATTTTGGGTTTCACGAGCATTTTCAGATTTCGCGTTTTTCGAGGTGTTTTCTTGTGCTCATTGGGACCCCTTTTGCTGTGAGCTTTTGGTGAGGACAGCAGCTTCCTTTGAGGATATCTTCGCGCACAGATCTCGGATCGAGGTGATTCAAGAGGCAAAATTCATCTACTTCTCGCAAGGAATCTCCTGGATTTTTCTCAGATTTTTATGGATTTTTCACGAAGGTGAGAACCTCCTTTTTCTGTGGTTCTTTGTTACAGAAATTCTGTTCAGATTGGATTGGGGTGTTCCCCTTGCCGGATTTTTATCTCAGCGTAGGAAGCTCCGTTTTGGACGTGCAGGTACTTGTTTCGAAGCTATCGACGCGAGGAACGCCGGGGTATTTTTGTTGGAATTTACTGAGCTCTGTCTACAGGTGAAATTTCAGCATCTGTATAGCTGAAATTTAGCAAGTGATTTTTGGACAGATTTTGGGGAATTAAGTGTTTTAGTAACCTTGTGTTATACCAGGTGGGATTTTGGACTGTAGTTGGGCATACCGTACTGTGAGTTGCTGTTCTTGGGTATTCTCAGCTGTAGAGCTTCGGGCAGTTCAGCGTCTTCAGGTGGGTGGCTTTGCTTTCAAGATCTATGGACTGTGCTCTAATTCTATCGTTATAGAATCATGCATGATAGGGATTGGACTTGGGTAGCATGCTAGAAGTTGGAATTGTTGTTCCTAGTATTATCTGTTGATCTTGTGATCTTTTACTTCCTTCTATCATGTTAAATATTTGTTCTCTTGGAACCTGACCTAGCACCCCTGTCATATGTTGCATGTGTAACCAGACTAGTAGAAAACCCTCACTTGGGCTAGGGTTATTTATGTTTAGACATCCACACATTATGTTTCATTCCTGGACTTAGTGTTATCCTCGCCCGGGTAGTGGGCCGAGCGGTCGGGACTTCTTATTAGTGTGGGATGCATTTGCACTCGTGCTTGGGAGCAGAGTGGAGTCTGGTAGATGTAGCGGATTGCTTGTCTGTACCGGGAACCGTTTGGGTAAACGGTGAACCCGGGAGGTCTTGTTTTCCCCTGTTTGGGGTTGTCGCCACTGTGTTAGTGGTAGTAGTTTATTAGTGTTAGCCGGACCTAGAACCCAGAGCCCTTTTCGACATACACATGATTTTAGTCTACCAAGGTTTTCTTCCAAGCATCGAAGGGCCGCTGGAGTCTGTTCTTGTTTGATTGGACAAAGGCATCAGCCCTTCGGGGTTTGGGTAAAACACTTATTTTTCTAATTGTTTTCCTAAAAAGAACTAAAATCATTAAATATGGATTTCTTCTAGATCAAAATGATTTTCAATAACAAATGTCACCTTTTTCCTGTAAATCTCCCCACTCGAAAGGATTCGAGTGGTCTGGGTTCTAGGGGCCGTTCCTCTGTCGGGACGAAAGCCACGGGGGCCGAGCCTGGAACCTGTTCTTGTTTGATAGGGTTGTAGGTGTAGGTCTCCCGGGACTTTCGGGCCCTGTTGGTGTCTTCTGCGAGTTGTACTGTGATTATTGCTTTCCCGAACTATAAGGGATCGGGAACTTCGATAGGCGGAGCCTAGAGTCTGTTCTTGTTTGATAGGGTTCTTAGCACCGGTCTATCGGGTTTCCGAACCCTTATGGTGTCGGTCTTCCTGGTGAGTTTGGTGGTCTGTTGTGGGAGCCGTCTGGTGGACGGTGGCCCCAGCTGTGTGACTTCCAGCTTGTGGTTGAGAGTTGGTGTTGTTGGTCGATCTTGTTGATCGTGGTTTGGACTTTAGCCTGCATGAGCCATATTTGAGCTCGACAGAGATACGCGGATACTTTCCTCGGTGGGGTCGCTCCCCTCGAGAGCCACTCCGGAGTTGGGCCTGTTACTTGCTATCGCGACTTGTCGACGCCGTCCCTCTGGCTGGGCCAGTTTTCACGGACACCCTACGGTAGACCCGTCCTGTTGAGGATGTGCGGCAGTAGGTGGGCGCAGGTTTGACTGGACCCTTTGCGGCAGTCAGTATAGATTTGGTGGGTATATTGTGTGTGTTAGTAGATGCATCATGTTTCCATCTGTTTCATTTTCTTGAGCATCTAGATAGAGGCATAGTAGCTGTAGAGTTACTTTTCCAGCCCTTTCATTTCAGTATTATTATTGTTACTTTATGCCTCTAGTAGACTTAGTGGGCAGACCGTCGGGCTTGTTGGCGGCACCCACTGAGAACTACTTGGGACGTAGTTCTCACACCCGTCGTGGTGTCTTTTCCCACAGGGACTTCTACTCCTGTTCCTGTTGCTCCTGTTGCTGCTTCTTCTGATCGAGGTAAGGGAGTCGCGAGCTAGATCCCTACCAGTCATCGTCCTGAGAGTAGATGTACCCTTACTACTTTTGAGAGTTCATGTTGAGAGAACTTGTAGTGAGGTATAGAGTTGTATTTATTTTACTGCTTGAGAGATGTCTGTATTTTGGTGAGGTTGGATTGTACTATTTGAGAGTGTAGTTGTACACTTAGTTTTTATTTCCAGCAGTTTTACTTTCAGCTCTGATATCTGTATAGTATAGTTGATCTTTTGCAGGTTAGTCGCTTCGTCTATACGGGGCTTCCCGTATGGGCGGCGGATCTGTTGGCGAGCCCGGGTCGCAGTTTCGACGCCGGGGCGTGACAGATTAGGTGGTATCAGAGCCTAGGTTGTAGGTCATTATGGACTTAGAAACCCTAGGCTTGTGGTTGGACATTAGGATGACTACGTGAGAGTCGTGACTGTTAGCGAGAGTCCTGATTGAGTTTTATACCTCTCCCAAGGGACGGGATGAGTGATTGGCATGTTTATTCTCCTAAGCGATTATGTTGGCTGCAGACAACATAATGCTAAGGAATGGATGACATGTCTTAGACTTTCGCTAGATTGGGTCGAGTGTTGTTTGGTATTGTCCTGATGTTTGCATGTGGATTGCAGGTGGGCACGATGCCTCCCCGACGCAGGGTGCAGACGCGTTCTCAGCCTTCCCCCTCCGATGAGCCTGGGCAGGAGGAGCCAGCACAGTGTCAGCAGAGTGAGGTACAGGAGCTTCGGGCTCAGATGGCTCAGTTGTCAGAGACCTTGCGACGCCAGGAGGAGACCTCTCAGCGTCAGGAGGAGACCTTGCGACGCCAGGAGGAGGCCTCGCAGCGCCAGGAGGAGGCTTCCCGACGCCAGGAGGAGTCCTTGGGTCGGATGATTCTTATGTTAGAGCAGAGGTCACAGCCGGTGGTAGCACCCCCTGAGAGTTCGCCTGTGCCTTCTTCGCCAGCTGCAGCGCCCCCTGTGATTCCGTCAGCACCGGCAGTTCCTGTCGAGCCGGTTCCGTGCCGACCACCGTCTGGGTCGACGGGACCTTTTACTTCTTCTGAGCAGTGTGCAGCGGTGGATCTGTTGATGAGGTTTCGCCGGTTCGATCCACCTCGTTTCTCTGGTCTGGGTGCTGAGCCGTGGGAGGCCGAGACTTGGGTTACGGCCATGGAGCGTCACTTTGAGAGTTTGTTTGTTGAGGATCGGTTTCGGGTCTTCTTGGCAGCGCATTATCTGGAAGGCAACGCCGAGGCTTGGTGGCGGCGTGTGCGACCCGCTGGTCCGCCAGGGACGCAGCTTCTCACTTGGGCGGAGTTCCGCAGTCTTCTTTTGGGGGCCTTCTTTCCTGAGAGTGTACGGCAGAGATTGGAGGAGCAGCTGAGGAGTCTCCGCCAGGGAGATCGGCCCGTGCATGCATACATAGCTGAATTCAATCGGTTGATAGCTAGTATGCCTCACGTGGCCAGGGATGAGGCTCACCAGATTTACATGTTTGAGCGGGGGCTGCGGCGGGACATTTATCAGCTTGTTCGCTCTTGCAGATTGCAGACTTTGGAGGCCTCGATGGAGCAGGCGTTATATGTTGAGTCTGGAGAGGCAGTCATGGCAGAGGTGGCTCCAGCCCCTTTAGCGATTCCAGGGGCGAAGCGCCCGGCGCCGATGGATGAGGGGCAGTCTAGTCGGCAGCGACCTCCGAGATCTCCACGATCTCATCCTGAGGGTCGTGGGTTTCGTAGGCGCCGGAGATCAGGTGGACCTCCGCAGCAGCAGCAGCAGCAGCAGCAGTTTCAGCAGCAGCGACAGGAGCGGTGCGTCATCTGTGGCGGGCCTCATCCACCGTCGCAGTGTGATCAGAGACGGGGGCGGTGTTTCCTCTGTGGAGAGTTGGGACATTTCCGCGCAGCTTGCCCTCAGGCCGTTTTGTCAGTGCGACCCCTTGCTACAGCACCTCCCTTGCCAGTTCAAGAAGCGGAAGCCCCTCCGGTACACCGTCAGACAGAGTGGGGTACGACGTCGAGACAGGCGGGACGACGATCTTCGGCACCCAGTGGACGGTTTAATGCAGTCCTGGTGGAGGACACTCCGGCAGCAGATCATGTCGCGGCAGGTATGATTTTATTTCAGTTAGCTGAATTGAGCATTTCGTTACCGCTGCATCCTTCTGCATTAATAGTTGAGCATCTGCATCAGCATCTTTGCATGGGTGTGGGTTAGGAATTTGGCTACATGTTTTAGCAATTGGATTCTTCCCCGTATCCTACGAGTTGAGGAGGTTCGCGGTGTAGGATCAGTGTAGTTGAGACTTGGGACTTCACCGGCTGATGTGACGATTCAAGGACAGCTTCAGGACTTGGTTTGAGCACACATGTTGGACTGGTTGATGCGGTGCAATGCTACGACTGATGATGGATTGAGAGCAGTTACCTTTCTGCGAGTTGGACTGGAGGAGTTCGTTTTCTCGGATTGTTGGCGTATCCTTCCGGCAGCAGCAGCTTCAGCGGCTTTGGACAGACGCCACCTCAGGAGCAGTTGTGACGTTTAGGACTAGAGGTTATGCCCTTAGGAGTCCGGTTAGGGATAGCTTTCGTTTTTGTGGCCACAGCAGGAACGGCACCAACACTTCTCTCACTTTTCTCGCCTTAGTACTGAAATTTGCGAACAGGACAAAAACTTCGAAAGATTGCTCCAGAAATGGAGACAGTGCCCGAACCTGTTCTTGTTTGATTGGGGCGAAGGCACTGATCTTTCGAAATTTTTGAACTTTTCGCTAATTTCAGCTGTTTTCTAAATCGAGGGTTGGGGTTGATGACTTTCCTGCTGGTGGAGCCGTACCTTTCTTGTTAGTTTAGTGTTTGTGTTCTTTGGTTGATTTGATTGTTTTGTTTTGTTGTTGTGGTGTGTTGTTGTTTCGGGGACGAAACGTCCTTTTAGTGGGGGAGGATGTGGTGACCCTGACCCCCGTGTAGCTTCTCCCGTGAACCATGGTGTAGAACACCTAGTGTTGGTGTATCTGGCCCATAGTGCATCAAAGGGATGCCACTGATGGACCCTGTGTGATATCCACAGCTGGATTGGCCTTCGGCTGCATTTGCCGAATTTTCGAAATTGATTTGGGTCAAACAGAGGTTGGATTTGGATTCAGCGCGGAAAAACGCTTGAAAACGGCTATTTGCTTGTTTGATTCTGAGTCCGGATGCCCAAAAACGGACTCCCGGAAGTTTTTGCTGAATTTCGGTGCATGGGAGGGGCCGTGGACCGCCGGCTGCCACGTGGCGGCTTGTTATTGGGCCGGTCCGCAGCGCTCGGTCCACAGAGGGGTGCGGCTGGGTGCACGGACCCGGCGCATGACACGTGGCGTCGCCTGATTGGCGGGCCCGTGAGGCGCGGTCTACGGAGTTTGCGCGGCGGTGCATGGACCGGGGCGGGGGGACACGTGGCGCCCCTCGGTTGGTCGGTGCACGCGGCGCGGTCCACGGAACCTTAGTTGGGTGCGTGGACCGGGTGCAGGGTACACGTGTCAACGTGTGGTTGGTCGGCTCACCGGGTGCGGCGCACGGGGGCGCGGGCGTGGCAGGCGCCGCCTGCCCGCACGTGCGACAGCGACAGTGGCAGGGACGCGTGTCGCCCTGCCACTGGCGGGCGCCACCTACCCGGTTTGACCGGGGAGGTGCCACGTGTCGGCGGCTCATGCGCCCCGCACAGCTGTTCGCTGTGCGGGACGCGTGTCGGGCGCCGGGGCGTGCGACGTGGCCGCAGCGGAGCGGCTTGGGCCGCTGTCGCCTGTTGGTCGGGCTACGTGGCGGCCCCAGGCCGTTTCGGGCGCGCACAGTGTTGGGCCGGCCCAACACTGTAGCCGCCCGAAAACCGCCCTGCGCCCGAAAGTGGGGACACCCGTGGTATTTTCTCAATTGTTTTTCTACAGCCTATATAAGGCCCGAATCTTCTTCCTCTTCACTTTTTCGGCATTTCCGAGCTCCAAACCGCCGGGAACCCTTTACCAAAGTTGTTCCCCTCACATTTTCGCATCCATCTGCAGAGTTTGGAGATTTTTGGGGGCACGCTTTTCGAGACACCTATTTTCTTGGCGCGGCGCGACGCTCCTTCTTCGGTGTTCCTTCCGTCGCTCTTCGGTGTACGAGCTCTCCCGACCTACTCCGACCATCTTTTTGAGCGATTTCTTCGCCGCTGGATTCGTAACAGGTGAGGCTACGATTTTGGGTTTCACGAGCATTTTCAGATTTCGCGTTTTTCGAGGTGTTTTCTTGTGCTCATTGGGACCCCTTTTGCTGTGAGCTTTTGGTGAGGACAGCAGCTTCCTTTGAGGATATCTTCGCGCACAGATCTCGGATCGAGGTGATTCAAGAGGCAAAATTCATCTACTTCTCGCAAGGAATCTCCTGGATTTTTCTCAGATTTTTATGGATTTTTCACGAAGGTGAGAACCTCCTTTTTCTGTGGTTCTTTGTTACAGAAATTCTGTTCAGATTGGATTGGGGTGTTCCCCTTGCCGGATTTTTATCTCAGCGTAGGAAGCTCCGTTTTGGACGTGCAGGTACTTGTTTCGAAGCTATCGACGCGAGGAACGCCGGGGTATTTTTGTTGGAATTTACTGAGCTCTGTCTACAGGTGAAATTTCAGCATCTGTATAGCTGAAATTTAGCAAGTGATTTTTTGGACAGATTTTGGGGAATTAAGTGTTTTAGTAACCTTGTGTTATACCAGGTGGGATTTTGGACTGTAGTTGGGCATACCGTACTGTGAGTTGCTGTTCTTGGGTATTCTCAGCTGTAGAGCTTCGGGCAGTTCAGCGTCTTCAGGTGGGTGGCTTTGCTTTCAAGATCTATGGACTGTGCTCTAATTCTATCGTTATAGAATCATGCATGATAGGGATTGGACTTGGGTAGCATGCTAGAAGTTGGAATTGTTGTTCCTAGTATTATCTGTTGATCTTGTGATCTTTTACTTCCTTCTATCATGTTAAATATTTGTTCTCTTGGAACCTGACCTAGCACCCCTGTCATATGTTGCATGTGTAACCAGACTAGTAGAAAACCCTCACTTGGGCTAGGGTTATTTATGTTTAGACATCCACACATTATGTTTCATTCCTGGACTTAGTGTTATCCTCGCCCGGGTAGTGGGCCGAGCGGTCGGGACTTCTTATTAGTGTGGGTTGCATTTGCACTCGTGCTTGGGAGCAGAGTGGAGTCTGGTAGATGTAGCGGATTGCTTGTCTGTACCGGGAACCGTTTGGGTTAAACGGTGAACCCGGGAGGTCTTGTTTTCCCCTGTTTGGGGTTGTCGCCACTGTGTTAGTGGTAGTAGTTTATTAGTGTTAGCCGGACCTAGAACCCAGAGCCCTTTTCGACATACACATGATTTTAGTCTACCAAGGTTTTCTTCCAAGCATCGAAGGGCCGCTGGAGTCTGTTCTTGTTTGATTGGACAAAGGCATCAGCCCTTCGGGGTTTGGGTAAAACACTTATTTTTCTAATTGTTTTCCTAAAAAGAACTAAAATCATTAAATATGGATTTCTTCTAGATCGAAATGATTTTCAATAACAAATGTCACCTTTTTCCTGTAAATCTCCCCACTCGAAAGGATTCGAGTGGTCTGGGTTCTAGGGGCCGTTCCTCTGTCGGGACGAAAGCCACGGGGGCCGAGCCTGGAACCTGTTCTTGTTTGATAGGGTTGTAGGTGTAGGTCTCCCGGGACTTTCGGGCCCTGTTGGTGTCTTCTGCGAGTTGTACTGTGATTATTGCTTTCCCGAACTATAAGGGATCGGGAACTTCGATAGTCGGAGCCTAGAGTCTGTTCTTGTTTGATAGGGTTCTTAGCACCGGTCTATCGGGTTTCCGAACCCTTATGGAGTCGGTCTTCCTGGTGAGTTTGGTGGTCTGTTGTGGGAGCCGTCTGGTGGACGGTGGCCCCAGCTGTGTGACTTCCAGCTTGTGGTTGAGAGTTGGTGTTGTTGGTCGATCTTGTTGATCGTGGTTTGGACTTTAGCCTGCATGAGCCATATTTGAGCTCGACAGAGATACGCGGATACTTTCCTCGGTGGGGTCGCTCCCCTCGAGAGCCACTCCGGAGTTGGGCCTGTTACTTGCTATCGCGACTTGTCGACGCCGTCCCTCTGGCTGGGCCAGTTTTCACGGACACCCTACGGTAGACCCGTCCTGTTGAGGATGTGCGGCAGTAGGTGGGCGCAGGTTTGACTGGACCCTTTGCGGCAGTCAGTATAGATTTGGTGGGTATATTGTGTGTGTTAGTAGATGCATCATGTTTCCATCTGTTTCATTTTCTTGAGCATCTAGATAGAGGCATAGTAGCTGTAGAGTTACTTTTCCAGCCCTTTCATTTCAGTATTATTATTGTTACTTTATGCCTCTAGTAGACTTAGTGGGCAGACCGTCGGGCTTGTTGGCGGCACCCACTGAGAACTACTTGGGACGTAGTTCTCACACCCGTCGTGGTGTCTTTTCCCACAGGGACTTCTACTCCTGTTCCAGTTGCTCCTGGTGCTGCTTCTTCTGATCGAGGTAAGGGAGTCGCGCGCTAGTTCCCTGCCAGTCATCGTCCTGAGAGTAGATGTACCCTTACTACTTTTGTGAGTTCATGTTGAGAGAACTTGTAGTGAGGTATAGAGTTGTATTTATTTTACTGCTTGAGAGATGTCTGTATTTTGGTGAGGTTGGATTGTACTATTTGTGAGTGTAGTTGTACACTTAGTCTTTTTTTTCCAGCAGTTTTTACTTTCAGCTCTGATATCTGTTTAGTATAGTCTGATCTTTTGCAGGTTAGTCGCTTCGTCTATACGGGGCTTCCCGTATGGGCGGCGGATCTGTTGGCGAGCCCGGGTCGCAGTTTCGACGCCGGGGCGTGACAGCTGCGATCCGGATTGAACCAGTGTATGAACCAACACCATTCGGGATCCGGATTGCCGAGCACGATCCGGATCTCTGAACATGTCCCATGTCCAGTTTTTTGTTTCATGCAATAAAACATTCTCCAGGTGTTTCTACACTATAAGAAGTTCGGATCACCATTAATCTTTAGTTAAACGTACCTGATCCTTTTGAATTCTTCTTTCTTGAGATTGATGTATATGATCCAAGTTTTTCATCTTCAATCTTCAGACTTAATACTTTCCCGAAATACGCCAACTCAAATTCCGTAACATCTTTTACCCTAATCTTTTGTTCTAAAATCTCTAGAGTTTCTCTCTCTAGATTTCTTGCGTTTTGGAGCTTCCAAACTCAAAGTTCTTCGGATTCAAGTAAGTTTTATTGATCAAAACTCGGTTTTTTACAGTTTTTCATCAAACGTGAGTTGAAATCTGGATCTTTTTCGTTTGTGATTGGTTTTTGATCAAAATTTCTTTTGAAATAAGAACTCTGGGTCAATTAGTTTTGTTTTTATGCTGGGTTTTTTTCACCTGATTAACGAGTTTTTAGGTTTCGATTTCTAAAAATTCGGTTTTAGGGCATAAAAGAGGAATTTTTGAAAATCATGGAATTGATCTATTTTAAAATTCTTTTTGGAAAACGAGTTTGATTCTTGGCTTCTCTACATGATATGATTGTCTAGGTGCAGTTTTTCAAATTTTTCAAAATTGACGATTTTTCATATGTTCTTGAGTTGGTTTTGAACAGGACTGTCACGCCCCGGGTGTAAACAGAACCCGGGCCCGTCCACAGATCCGCCGTGCATGCGGTATTTCCCACATACACGAAGCGTCGGTAACCTGCTCAGATAAGAAAAGATAATAAAAGAGCATAAAAATCAGAGCTGAAATAAAACTACTGTAATCTCAGACAGATGCTGGAAAAAAGGTACAACAGTGAAATAAAATACAGATGTCTCTCCCAGCTCACTACTAAGATACAACCTGCTGGCAGAAGCCAGTCCCTAAAAAGAAATACAAGAAAACTGTCTGAGAAGTCCTGGTACCCAAAATCTCCAGCTACGACCCTCGGTGGCTCTCTATCTAGTCCGCAATCGCTTACCTCGATCAGTTGCTGACGGCATCCAGCAACTCCCACTGAAGACTCTGCAAAACAAGGGGAAAAAAGAGACAAGAAAAACAATGGGGGTAAGTACTACTATAAACAGTAGCCTCCCCTAGTGGGTAAAGCCTCAGCTCAGATATGCCCACCAGGTGATCAGAGGCAAAAAGGGAAAGGAAAAGAAGGGGAGAAGCAGATAAATAAAGCAACTGATAAAGTGCTATCCCTAATATGCCTCATATGACCAACCAATAAGGATGGGAAAAGTGATGCTCAGAATCAGTAGCCTGTCTAAAGACCCAATCTGTACGCCAGTGAACCTGGCACTGCCTGCTCTGCTGTCGAACTCAAGAAACCAGCATGGTGCCCGGCGCTCACAGGCCGTGGAACTCAAGAAACCAGCATGGTGCCCGGCGACGTGTGAACTCGAGCATGGTGCCCGGCGCTCCACCGTGGAAAGCCTACTCGAGTGGCACTCGAGGGAGCGACCCACACGAGTAAAGTATAACACTGTATCAACCATCTCTGTAACCACTGTCTCATAATAGCAGGACTGGATCGAGACTCAAAGAAGTGGGAACAAACCCTCCACTAAAGTAAGCCCGATCCCCGAACACCCAATCTGATGCAATAGAAACAATCCGGTCAACCACCCAAGATCCGTGGTCGCCGCAACCCCTGACAAACTCAACCTGTCCCAAATCCCCAATACCTGCCTACACTGTCCAACATACGCTCGAACCTGAGCGATTAAGCCGCTAGTGCCAACAATGAAGAAGAAAAGAGAAAAAGCATGGTTTCTCCTAAGTCAAGTCCCAAAATAGTGTAGCAGTAAAAGATGACAATAATCATGTGACCAATTTAATCATGCAGTGTTCCAATATTTTGTCCAATTTCCAAGTATAAACAGTTTGAAGTGACATAAGCTAGGGTGACCGTCTCACATGAACAAACATCAGTTTTGCAGTCCTCTATTTCTATTTGTCTCCAAGTATACATTTCCAGAATCAATAAGCGATTAAATCAGTGATCTAATAATTTATTAGAGATCTGATAACCAATAATCAATTTCCTAGAACATGCAAGTCTACCAATCAACACATTTAGCATTGTCATAGCAAGGGTACTCTGATATTCCTAGTGGGCATACAAAGAGAGGAGTACAACAACCACCCACCTGAAGTGCAACTGTCCAAGTCCGTACAGCTAGAAAATACCAAAACTCCAATTCCTTGCTTCCACAATTTCAGCACACCCGAAATATCCTGGTACAGTACAAAGCTCACTAATTACACTTAGGCTCCCAATTATAGCACTAATTAACACATACAATCCCGAATTCTGAACTGTTAAATTATCACCTGCAGAAATTGCCCAGAAAATTCCAATAAAAATATCACGGCGATCCTCGCGTCGATAGCTTCGAAACGGTACCTTGCACGCCCAAATCCGAGTTCTGTACATCAAGATAAAAATTCGGCAAGGGGGCACACTCACACTAAAATCTGGATTAAGGGCTGATTACTGTTCACTGAGAAATCACTAATTATCACCTCGAAAGAAAATTCACAAAAATCCAATAAAAATACGAGCGCGTTCCTTGCGATCCGTAGATGAAAAAGTTGTATAAGCTCGTTTCCGTCAGACGCTCGTGCGCAAAGATATGGCCGAAATACTCCGCTGCTGTCCTCAATTCCTCACAGAAAAAGGGGGTCACTTGTTGCCTCGGGATCCGTGCCAAAACCTCGAAACGGGAAAGCGCGACCAAAACAAAGATGAAGTCCTACCTCTTAGGAGTCTGTCGGCGCAAGAATCACAGAAAATGATGTCGGGGTAGCCCAGGGGAGCTAAAACACCGCGCTGCGCCGAAGAAGAACACTAGGAAAGCAACGTCGCGCCGCACCGTAAAATGGGGAACCTCGGGATTCGTGCCTCCAAAACTCTTGAAACTTGGCAGAGTAATCTCCTCTTCATGGAGAAGATTCTTCTTCTCAGGCCAGGGAGATAAGAGCTCGAAGAGGGTGGAAATGGTCCATCAATCTCCTCGGATTGCTTAAGAAGGAATCCAACACAAAAATGTCTCCAGAAAATTCGCTGCGCCCTGTGCACGTGAGCCACCCAATGGCGACGCGACACGTGGCCCCAACACCGTGCACCGCCCGTGAACCGCGCACCCGCACGTCGCGTACACACCTCCGCGTACGGCACCCACTCCGAGACTTGCGTGGACGGGAGCACAACACCGACCAATCAAATGCCGCCACGTGTCCCCTGTCGGTCCACCGTGCACCCCGCCTGTCCGTGGACCGCGCGCTGGAGCCACCCAACAGGATCCGCCACGTGGCACCCGCCGGTGCACGCCCGCCGCGTGGGACGCGCCGCTGCCCGCGCCCCCTGCGCGTGCCCGCGCCCTGCCCGCGCCGCGCGCCGCCGTGCTCCGCCTGCCGCGAGGCCGCGCCGCCGCCCCCCGCCGGTGCTGCCCGCCGCCGCCGCCGGCGCCGGCGATCGCCGGAAACACTGTTCCGGCACTGTAAATACTGTAGCAAGCTCCGAAATCCAAGTAAATAGCCCATCTTGACCGTTTTCGCGCGCTGATTCCAAAAACGAGGTCCGTTTTGCCAAATTCCAATCTTAAAAATTTGCCCGGGAGGGGCGCCCGGAAAGGTATTTCCATTCGAATTTCGCGC